>CAEFZY010052103.1:0-71802 GCA_903066815.1 Brachyrhaphis roseni
TTACATTAAACTTGCGTCTTCCTCTACACATATATTCCACCTGTCTCACTCTTACCTTTTCTGCTCGAGCGCCCCTGGTGGCCATTAGAAAAAAATTCATAAATAAGCTGCATCTTTGTATAAACCGCAGGGTTGAAAGCGTGTGACAAAAGTCGCGGCTTATAGTCCGGAAATTACGGTAATAATTGTTTAATCAGTGTAATGACCACCTACTCCAACACAGAAAACAAGTCAAAGATGACAAGAAGAATCTGGATGTTTGGATAAGAGATTTTATGCTCTTAAAGTCACCTAAAAGCTGCACAGAAAGAACAAAATCACTGAATCCAGTACTCCACGAGCGCAGAAATCTTTTAAGAAGCCATTAAATCTGTGGAGTTAACAGTTAATACAACACACTATAATACCCTCCATATTAATATAATGGATGTTTACGTGTCTGTCACATCAGCAGTCACAGAAATCCATCAACATGGCATTAGTCTGACTTTTAAACCCTGTGTGCTGAACCTCAAATCATTTGGCACTATGATACCCCCCACACTCCCTACCCACATCATCAATGCAGTGTCAGTATGAGAAACATTTGCCTACTTCTCATGCACCACCCCAAAACACCAATTATAAAGAAATGCAGGCTTCCTAAAGCTCTGAGGAAGGCCGATTAACTTACCGCAGCCACATAGTGTTGGGGAAGATGAGAGGATGAGGGCAAGAGAAGAGGGGCTGTAAAAATGGAGGCAAGAGGAAAAAAGGTTGCAGATGGAGAGGCACGAAGCACATTGTTTGGAAATGAGCTCATAGCGGAATAGCTCGCGTTTTATACTGTGGACTAATATGTTAACAGTTAGCTGACGTACATCCACCCACGAGATGGTTGCTGGTGCTTTGTTTCTCACTCATCCTGGATACACAATTCTTTTCTCCAAACCTTGATGAAAAACCAGTATACTGGTATAATGACTGCCATTTTCTTATTTCAACTTTTACTGCTCATCATATATTTGACTTGGCACACTAGGATATAACCATAATCACACTGACAGTGGTAAAATGGGGCCAGCCAACACTAGCTATAAATCTTGTTCATCTATTATGTGGAAAAGGAGTCATATATGCACTTAAACCAACAAGCTTTCTAATTACAGAGTTTGAAAAAAGAAGGGGGGAGGGTACAAAAAGCTGTTTCTCATACATTTTGTTCACTGTACAAAACCAAGAATTTCTTTGTCTTAACTCCACTTAACGTTTAAAACAATCAGAATTAGTCACGTGGAAAGAAAAGAGAAAAAGAGACACTCAGGGAGCAGGTATTCTGAATGCGTGGATGTGTGTTTGCACATGTGGCTGTTTACTCTGAGCCCTCTGCTGAATGCAGCCAGAGTGTCTGAGGCATGCAGACCAGCAGATGAAATTGGGGGACTTAGATTTCCGTATAATTTGCCACTTAGTGTAGTCCACAGGGAGGAGTGGACAGCAGCAAATATGTGAGGGTACACCGATGCTGTGTTTAGGGGCATCAATGTCAAGAGGCATTGACAATTTTCTTGTAGTTTTATTGTTGTCTAAGAATTTCAATAATTAACTAAATCAAACCACATCTTCAGACAGTTTTATAGTGTCCATTCTTCGAAATGCTAGAGTATTTTTGGTAAAATAAACATATTGCTAGAAAATTCTAACATTCTTTGTTGACTGCAAGAAAAAAAATTGCGAAATAGTAAACCTTTTTTTTTCTCAGCTGGAATATCCAAAAAAACATCTGATTATAACCAAAAACTTTTAATGTCTTAAAGTTTTATTTAATAGACCAATGCACAATGGTGCATAAAAGTGAAATGTGAATAAAACTATGCATAATTTTGATATCTATAGTATGATTAGGTTACCTTACTAATTAGGTAACCTCAAGGAAAGTGGTCGTACTGGAGTTTATTTAAGGATATGTTGTTGTCATTCTGGGCTTAATTCTGTGACTTAACAGCATAAAAAGCCAGCACTATGATAAAAACTGACACACAATAAGAAAGAGGAGAGAGAACAGTCTATTGTGCACATTTTTCTGCTATCAACTGTAAATGCTTTGGAATTGTTATCTAGATGCCTGGGGAAAGACCCCGTTCGTCTAAATACCCGCCTGAGTAAAAACAGCAATAGATACACAGAGGAGAGACTCTGGCTATGAGACACTGTTGAACTGCAGTGGTGAAACTGCTCCAGCTTCTCTCAGCGTCTAAGTGGATCCAGATGCAGCTAGCTTTACAGTCCCAATCTTATCCTCTTACAGCGCTATGAAGAGGAGTTTAATGCAAAACCAAGAAACAGGACAGAACACCAATAAAGTCAAATTTGAGCTGGCAAGGGAAAAAAAGTAAAGCAAAAGCCAAACAATGTGCACTGAAATGAAACCATTTGAAGGAGAAAACTTCACAAGTAGTGATATTTCAACATTTTTAGCAAAAAAAAAAAAAAAAAGTGTCAAAATTTTAAATCATATCCAACTTAATCATCTGTCAGTAAGTAAGATGAGAAATGTTTTCTGAACAAGACAGCAACACTGAACTGATCCCAGCCCTGTCTTTCTGGCGTCTGAGGTAACAGGTTGTCTGTAGAGAAAACAACAGCTGTGTCCGGAGCTGCAGCGGCCTGCTTGGGCATGGAGCAAGGAAAGGCAGTAGGGGAAGTTTTTTTTTTCCTGCACGAGTGTTTGCGCGCGCGCTTGCGTGTGTGTGTGTGGGGGGTGTGTGTGGGGGGTGTGTGTGTGTGGGGGGGGGGGGTGCATGGAACCAGGTGGCAACAGATTCTCAGACTGCATTCCTAACTTCACTTGGAGGCACTCTATGAGCATGCAAATGTGAATTTTGTGTGTGGATATGCAGGTTAAAGCAAATTGGAGAGAAAGATAAGTTATGTTGCTTTCAGACTACAATGATGCCATGACTGAGCTTCAGAATGGATTAAAAAAAAATCTATGGCACCTATACAAGTTTCAACCAGTGTTAATTTTAAAAGCAGAGTTTCATCTGACTAAATGCAATTTAAGTATTAATTGCATTTTAGTCACCTGTGGACATTTTGGTTTTAGGTTTAGTTTTAGTCAACTAAGTTTACAAATTTAGTCAACTATAAATCACAAAGGACTACTTTTTTAGGGCCTTCCAGAATCTTTAAGAAAAATTCTTCTTATTCTTAAGTTATGAACGTCTCTTGTAGGTGTGGGCGTTAAATTTTATACAACATAGATTAACTGTTTAACAAAAATAAATCCTGAATAATATCTTTAGTAAGAAAAATAAAATAATCAGATTTTGGTTAATCAAGTGCATGCTTATCATTGCCATCAGTCATGCTATACCTGAAGAATAAATGTTTATAAAAATCATTACCATTTTTCCTGTAAGTAAAATGGTTAACCACTGTAACATCAAGCAGTGAAGCTACTAAAAGGTTACATCATTGCTACCAATAACACTGTCAGCTGAAGTGCAAGAAGCTGACAGAAAATCAATCAGTATTAGTTACCAAAGAAGGTCAAGATCTGTTGTGCTGGGAAAACAACTTGGATCAACACTTAGATCAGTTTTATGCTGCTCAGAAGACAGAAGAGCTTCTCACAGATCACAACATTAACACTACAGTCAATCATCCAATCATTCCAGTCTTGTAAAAGTCTCACGTAATTTAGGACACAGAACTAAAGCATAGCTACCCCTACTCGACAGCCTGCTTCCTGGTGTCTCTTTAAGTTGTCATTTATGCAGGTGTTTACCATTGCTGCACGTTCAGTTTAAAAAAACTCCCATCACTCTGTTTTCTCCATAGTGAGAATTTAGCAGGAGTAAATGCCCCTATGTATGGACAATGAACAAATAGATATATTTTCCTACAAGCATTCATTTATTCTTATTCACTGACAAAAACATCAATCATTTTACTTATAGTTATCTTTATTTGTACTTTGCTTTTTTAGTTAACATAATTACAAAAATTGACAAAATGTGTTCCTAATTGTCTGATCTGCTCCAGCTGTCTATTTTTTAGGTAGACTTATGAAAACACTGTTGCAGTTTCTCTCTGGATTATTCTGGGACATTAATCCCTTAATCCTGGAAATATTCCTAGGTGATAAAAGGCTGAATTTGTAATGACTTTATGTATCTTTGGAGGTTCAGGTCTATGTCCATCACTACCTTCAGATTTTGGGCCTGATCACTAGTTTCTAGCTGTACAGCTGAAGATGTGTACTGACTCTAGATCATTCTTCTTTAGGTCCAAAGATAATTTCTTCTGTTTTGTTTGTGTTCTATTGAAGAAAGTTATGGCATGGCACATCCATGCATTTCAATATCATATTTAAAAAACCTCCAAGGTAGCCAAAGTGTTGTACATTAAAACATGTACGTATGTAAAAAAAAAAAAAAAAAAAACTTGCAAACATACATACAAAACACACACATACAACAAACATGGCAGGTGTATTTTAAGGGACCTTACAAAACAAGGTCTTTACCAATTAAATTTAAATCTTACTTAGGTCATAAACGCTAGATAAGATAGGGTCAGGGTTTCTTCTGTAAATAGGCTGAAAGTGATTCATCTTTGCAACTATCTGAAGAAAAAAGAAAAACACCAGTAAGGTTGTTTTGCACTTTTCAAAAACATGGAACAATAACAAAAGAGATACAATAATTAAAACAGAGAGAAAAGAACGAGGGAATGAGGGGAAACCGCACCAGTTATTTGAGAGGGGAATGCACAGAGGATTGCATATTTCTCCTTACTGCTGCAGGTTGCCCTAATGTCTAACTCTCACTCCTTGTCTCTGAGCATAATAGGCAATATTACTCAACCCACCTTTGATGCAAGAGACCAGATACAAACATGTGATTCTCTTGCAGAGCGGATAGGCTCAAGAGAAATGTTTTGGCAGGAACCCAAGAAGAATGTGGTCATACTGAGCAGAGCTCAGGCTTACACAATTGGCCTTATTTTGCCTGCAGAGGAATTTCGCATGCTACAATGGAAACAGTACAGGTGACAATATTAAGACTTTGGCAGAATGCAAACGTCAAGCCGAGAAACTTTTTTCATGCTGAATGAATGTTACAGTGTTGAAATAAACAAAAAAACAAAGCTATAATTTATCAGAGGCATGCAACTTTTGTGGCATACTTAAAGTTGAAAAATGGGCCTGCTTGGAAAAAAAATGCTTTTCCAAGCAGGATAAGCAAACTTTTTCAAAATAAAGCTTGGAAAATGTACAAAAAACTAGAACAGATTGCAGGGATTAGTAAATCTTACAAAAGGAGAGCAGAGCAACTTCAGAAAACCACTGGGTGTCACACTAGAGCAGGACAATAAAAACTCCAAAACAAACTCTGCTGTGGCAACATCATCACACAGCTACAGTTTTATATGTCTGTTTATGATTTCAAAAAGGCTTTGAAAACAGCCTGGATAACCTTAAATGACAGACAAACATTGCATATAAACATATGCTCATCTTGATTGCGACTACAAGGGGTTCAAATTTATTTATTTCTTAAAATCCAAAACAAACCATTAATACAAAAAAGATCTCAGAATGGTCACTTCCCATAAATATTTTGGAACCAACAAGTCTCACTATCATTATTATACCCCTTATGTTTATTCATTTCAGATAAATTCTCAGAGCTCTTCTTAAATACTGTTTGGTTTCATTAATCAGCAACTTTTATCGACCAGCACAAGAGATTAGTAAATACAGATTGCAGGATGTGATATGGTAAAGCAACTAACTCCCTTGCTTTTCTTCACTAAACTGTTGAGGCTGGTCATTAATTAGTGCGACAATAAAGGGAAATTTGTTTTCCACATGGCCAAGACTTGATGAGAGGAAAAAACACTGATGGGAAGTGATGTGTCATCTGGCCAGAGACAATCGTGTGTTCCAGACAGAAAAGGCCTCTGCAGCAATGCTCACACATCACTGAACAATCAGTCCTAACAATGCCACATATTATAGCACCATCATTATCAGCCAAGATGGTGAACCTTAAATAGATTAGATTAAAAACTAGCACAGATAAAACAAAAACTTTATTACCGGATTTTCATATGTGTTTTAATTAGCAAATAAATTAGCTATGTGACAGGGACATCACCTGAGTATTTCATTAAAGTTTTGTCTAATGTTACACTCAAATTTGGAGACATAGCCAACCAGGTCAAGGGACAAGCCACCAGAGGCCTAACAGCTGGTCTCAATGAATATTACTAAGAGCTGCTCTGTGGTTGTGTGTCAATGTGTGCCGTACAAACACACACACATGCACAACAAGGAAGAATCATGGGAAGAGATTTTGGTCTCTAGAATCCAAGGATTCCTCTACTTTCAACAAAAACAGAAAAATACATTTACCGACTAAAAATAATATGGTTAGCCCAATACACAGACAGCATCTACTGACACAAATACACACCTGGCACCCGAATTTATTTTTTTTTATGTAACCATCAATTGGTTTAAGAGATTTCCTCTTCCAAAGATTAAAAATAAAGGAATTATCAAATGTTTTTTGTCCTCGTCAACAAATACGCACATCTGTATATACTATCATGGTTTTATCAGGTATAGTGTGCTGGCACTGGGACATAATCCATTTTGCCTTCAAAACTGTTTTAATTCTTCACAGCTTAAATTGAAAAGGGTATTAAAAATTCCTGCAGATTGGTTGGTTGGACATGCATGACCCAATACCCCATTTAATGCTTTATTTACCTGATTTGTAATGTGAATAGAAGTAAATTCAATGTAATCTTTAAGATATTAGTTTTAGATGATTTGAGCTTTCCGATGTCATGCATTATCCTGCTTGTAAGTAGCAATCAAGGGACAGATACAGTCCACAACAGGCATTTGCTGATATGAGAGTAACACTATGACAACCTTTAGTGAAAATACCACGGTATCATTATCACCACTCCTTTTCACTCAGTGCACCTCAGACTTCCAGTACAAAACAGACTCCTGTTATTTGTGGAAATACTCAGATGACTCTGCAGTTGTCAGGTGTATCAGAGATGATCAAGAAGTTAAGTATAGAGAGATAGTCAACCACTTGGTAGCATGGTTTGGAAACAATAAAGCATGTTATTACTTCATACTAAAAGGTATTTGAAAAGAAAAAAAAGTTTTCATGGTTTTAGAATTGAAAACTTAGTACCTTAGTACACTTCGACATCAGATCATGCCATGTCAGCAACAGCTCTCAGCTGTGCAGTGCTGGATAAAATATGCTTAACAGGAATCTAAGTGGCCCAAAGTGTGACAAACAAATTTCTATTAGACCGTTACACCACCACAATCTGAACTCCTGAATCACATGAAGCAGGATGGGTGCATGCCAAATTCTAGGTCTGCCATGTGAGTGCCCAGGTTAAAATCGAGACTCACTCAGGTCAAATTTTCTGTCTCTTCTTAACCTATTTTGGTAAAGCTCTTTGAACTGTAGCCTTAGACTGCTGTAGTTGGTTCACGTTGTTAGCTCATATTCTTCTACTGCTGCAGCCCGTCTGCTACATGGTTTACATATTGTGCATTCAGAAATTATATTCTACACACCTTCACTGTAACAAGCTAATGTTGCCTGTCTATTATCTCAAACTACTCTGCCTTAGTCTCCTTTGACCTTAATAAGGTAAGTTTGTCCAGACACTTGTCAATCCTCATGATAGTTCCATCTTTTCAGACCAGCCTCTGTAAATCCAAGCAAAGTTTGGGTGTGGAAGTCCCAATAGATGACCAGTTCAAAATTAGTAGAGTCCTCATGATTGCCTGATTATTCATTTGTATCAACAATTGGACAGGTGTAGCTAATGCAGAGGTAGGTGAATGTTTAAGACATGAATGTTGTGCTTCCTGGAAACAACATCTGAGGGATGCTGAACCAGTTTCTCAGCAGATAACAGCTCTTCCATGACCGAGCGCTTAGTCTCCTTCAGAAACACCAACATGATTGCTTCATTCATACACTGTGCTCATCTGCATCAGATGAATGTTGTGTACTTTTATAGTTACCTTGGTGTGTTTCTTTCCACCTTGCTTCTAATCATCTACATGGTTTGGTAGCCCAGAATTCAGACATGCAACTAGAAAGGTCTCGGCTGAAGTTCACGGGGGAAAAAAGAAGCCCTGATGTGTCCTTACTGAGCAAGCAAAGGCATGTCAATAGCCTATGCATTTCCTGTCACCCAACTAGTCTGGCTGGCTGAAGAACCTAGCCTGGCACCTTTTTCCTCAGAAATATGTTACTTCAATATAAAATCATAGCAGAAGTTAACCGTATGAAAGAATTTCTCGCTTTGGTTGTTCATATATGTCTGGCGAGCTGGGGATAAACAACAAATATCTATTTAATTACTCTTGATGGCAAAATAAAAGTTAATAAATACAACATACATATTTTAATTATAAATAAGAGATCATTAAAATGTTCTAGTGCCACAAAAGAAACATGGCTTGAATTTATCTACTTAAATGAACCAAACTGTGACATAATGCTCGGTTATGGGAATGCTTAATAAATAGAGCCTCTATGACACAATCAGCAGCCATTACCAGAACTTAAGGCACACCGGTCAAAAAGGACAGGAATGTTAAAAGGGAGTAAAAAGAACTTAAGATTCCTCCTGTTAATGGCTACTGATCTACATCACAGTTGTATGAAACAGTTTCAAAGTACATCAACCCATTTGAAGTATAAGTGTATAAAATAATTAGTTAGGATAGAGAGGATACCTACTTCAACTTGCATTGAAGTTGTAATAGCAATCTAAAGTTTAAGTTCAAAGTGGCACAGATACTTTTGCAATGCATTTTAACTATAGATACCAACTAGAAAAAAATGATTTCTAACTACCTAGTAAGCTTTTATAATAAAAAAGTAATCAGATGAATCTGGCATGTCTGGACAGACCTGGTAAGATATCTCTGCTTTTAACTTATTCCATGGTACATCAATTTGTATGTTTTTACATACTGTTTTTTTAACAAAACATTAAAGTCAGCTAAAAATATTCGAAGCGCATCACAACCATTTTCAAGCATTACAATCGGTACTAACCAGCCAGTGAAATCTCACCAATCCACTGTACAGTACACAATGAAGCCAAAGAACAGACAGGTCTTTGCTTGCCTCTTTACGGCCTGTGTCTCTCTCCCAGGCAGCTGCATGCAGAGGTCTGAACCTGCCTGCTGGGAAGGAGCAAGGCAGCTGGTTATCCCACTTTTAACAAGCTAAAGCTCACCGAGAGGGAGAGAAAAAAAACATAAAGCTGTTGTTGCTGCCCTGCTCCTGCACTGTGACTCACATCCCCTCTTATGGCCTAACCTGCTCATCACAAGGGAAAGGGGGCAGAAAGGGAAAACAAATATGCCCCGTTGCTGACCCTTTGCAAAATCCAACCTTTTTAACCAACAAAAGGTTTCACTCTGCTTTTCTGACCTTCCTTGACATGTCCCCCTCTGCGTTAAACAAGACTTTTGAGTCAGTGGGTATAGTTTTCTTACAAAGGCAATCACTGTCCGATGCTTTTTACGAATATACAAAGATAGCTTTGAATGGCTAATGCTCTTTTAGAGAGGATGTTTATACCAACACAAGCTGCAAATTTATTTTAACAAGCAGTTTATCATTCCAAACATTGCCATCTTTGTGTACAAATTAGGTATTTAGAAATATTAAACTTGTAAATTTCTACTTATTACAGAGCCTAGTACTTTCCACTAGAATAGGGTGTGTAAAATGTGAGTAAGAGAGTGCATATTATCTCAAGCCAAACGTGTAAAAATAAAGCACAGCAGTTTAAATTCTATTGTTTTCTGAGCGTACTTCATCTTTGTTTTAATTAATGATGACACTGGATTTTGTGGAATAGTTTTGCAGCTGGATTTGAATCATTTCAGAACCTACCTATCACAATAGCTAAAGGGTGTATTTTCCCAGAAGAGGAGTTTTACTGGAATTTAAAATAATGAAATGTAATTTGCTGACTGAAGGGTATATGTGGCTTAAAAGTTAAAGTAATTCAACAGGATAAAAGATTTTTTTTCAGATTTCTTTTCCAGATTCCAAAACACTTTTTCCCTCATCTGACTAAATGAAATCAATCTAAAAAAAAAAGGCAGCATCGTTTCTGAATGTCTGACTATTCCTTTTGTTGGTATATTCACGTTTTATATCTCTGTGGATACAATAACAAGCTATCATGACTGACAATTAGCATAAAAGAGGGTTTTAGAGAATAGCGAATCCACCCCAGAACTGTACTTGTTGATAATATGTTGCTGCCAGACCTGAATCATACATGATGAAATGCCTATTTGTCCTTCAGACTCTCTCACTTTAAAAAAATATGCATACATTTTGTCTATGCAGTGATTGATGGTGGTTAAACCCATCCTAAATCCCCTGTTAACATTGGAAAACCTGTTTGTGATGTTCTATAATAGGGCAGAAATTACTCCTCAGATTATTCCACATAACTGCACGCTGTTCATCGGCAGCATGTTTAAAATAGAGAAGTTATTGTTGTTTCACATCATGCTTCAAATTAGGTGCAACAGAAAATTATGAGATGAAAATTTAAGATGGCCTAAAATGTTTTTTTGGCACCATTTTTGGCACTTTAGCTTAATAGGACATAAACTTAACAACTTTGCAAATGGCTACATTTCTGGTTCTTCAAACAGCATTACAAATAGATATATGCAATTGTTTATTACTGCATCATTATGAAGTTTTACAATTAAACTGAATTAGAAACCTCCAAAGAAAAAAATTCTAATGCATCCAATAAAGTAAACAGTAAGGTAGACCTTGGACTCTTCATACAGACTTCCAACAACTTCAGTGGGAAAATTAAGTCCTGTTTTTTCATCATTAAGATGCTCTTGGAATAAAAACAAGTTTTTAATGGTTAATGAGAACACTATTGTACTCAGGCAGTGTTTTCCATTAGTAGAACTCTAATTAGTAGAAATATGGTAATGAATAGAAAGGAGGTGGGCTGTCATTGTAGATTTAAATAGGGTTCCTGAAGAAAAGAAGGTTTGGACACACATGGCATAGTATGTTATTAAGTAATTTATCAATTAATTTAATGCTAAAGTATTCAAAAGCTGTAGCTCTACTCTGTTCGGACTCCATCCTACTTTTTAAATCAAATATGTTGCAAAGTGTAGAGTATATAACTATAAAATGTGCTTTCAATGCAAAGATCAAAATATAATTCAAAATATTTAAAATACCTAAGTTTTAGACTGTGCAATTACAGTGCTCTTGTTTCAGTGTTGCACAAAGTATGCGCCCCACAAGTCATGACATAATAGCCTTAGACAGCTCTGACAAGTTTTACGGTCTACATCCCCCTGTCAAAATTTGTTGCAACATGTTGATGACATTTGAAATAATCGACAAATGTACATGTGAAAGAATAACAGATTCAATAACCTATTGTGTTAATTTTTGAACAATTTCAACTAAAAATATGGGGACATTTATATTCTTGTGTGCATCCTGTGGTTAATTTTAACTTGGGGGAAAAAACATCACAAATGAACAGGTTTACCTTAGTTATCTCTGACTGAACAAGGTAGGAAGAGATAAGTTGTCAAATATACTCATTACCTTATTTAGTCAATGTGTAAGAGACTGCAGGAATTCCTGCAATCTGTGTTATATTATTTACTATTCTGAATAATAAAGACACAGACCAAATCAATGGCATAGTCAAATCCAATAAAAGGTCACACAACCGCTAGGAAAGCAAGAAATGAAGGCATGATGTCACAACTACTAGTAGTTATTCCTGAGTTGCTTTATAGCTGGAGTCCTAAGTTTTGCAAGAGAAAGAGTCTTTTTTGCCAACTTTTTGTTGTCAGAAGTTCTTATAGGCTTGTTAAATGCGTTCTTGCACGTCTGTTATTCAGCTGGTTAGTTGCATTACCAATATAATAAATAGGGCTTACAAATATTAATAAAAAACCCTGGAATTTCAATTATTTTGTTCATTGTGACAACACTGACTGATCCAACAAATACTAGATGCAAGCAGGCCTTTTAAATTGCAATGACTACTGACATTTCTCACATTGCACAGCTCCAGTAATGACCACTAATTAATTAGCTTTGTTTAAACTCTCATTAATTCAGCTTCTACTCTTGCTTATACAGCCACTTTTCAGTGTCATACAGAACTAAACACTCAGATGCCATAATTTATACTGGTAATGATCTTGGCAAAGAAAGGTGAGTTGAATACACACATTTATTTTCAGACAAACTAAAATCACTAAAGTTATTTAAAAATAATCAAATAAAATTTATTTTCACTGCAGTTCAAAACTGTCATCATTGACAGTATTTATTTTGTCACTGTTCAACTTCAGTTTGATGAAACTATAATATAAAAGCAGGGGACAGAACATAATTTCAGTATGTGTTTGTAGAGCTTTGCAAATACGATGCACAAAACTAACTAAGCAATCATTCTGTTTTGCTAGAAAATAATTTATTTCTTTATACTTTATGAAAGAGTTCTGATCTTACCGTGTCTATCAAAAACATTCCATGGCTGGCTCACATGGCGTGATGAGTCTCTCTTTCCCCCCTTGATGAAAGCTGGCAAACTGGGTCTCCTCTGGTCCCCTACAAATTTCCCCGGCTGCTGCCCCATAAGGGCAGGGTGCCAGGCTGCAGCCGGGACTATCCAAGCTGGTATCAGTTGTTCCCCGTTCCACAGTTGGGTACCAGACAGGGAGAGGATCAGGGGGACACAGGAGACCCGTTCCCTGCCTCAGAACGTCCCTTCCGAGAGAACGGGTGATTCAGGTCACCTGAGCAGATCAAAGTTACACCAGTATGTCTCCGTGTGTCACACATTAGTGGAGCGTCTGCGCTTCACAAGTCAAAACAAGCCATTTCAGGGGGAATCTGAAAAATAAATAAATAAATAAATAAATAAATAAATAAGTGCATTTACAATTCAATACAGATATCAATAACATGAATCTGGTCCATCTGAATAAGTGATCCAGAAACAATAACTTCTGAAGGTTAGGTATCAGATACTGTTGCTATGCTAACTTTTATTACTTTAGAACAAAAATGTGTGACCATATTAAATAGTTTTTTTTTTACTATCTGTAAACCAGAGGATAGCTTCCCAGATGTAGTTTTGAAACCCAGTAGCCTCACGGAGAGTGAAATATATTTCTCCTTCAACTTCTATACTTTAACTGTCTGTGTTTTTAACAACCAAAAATATTTCCAGCAGCCACATTGGTCTTTTCAGCAAGCATGATAAAAGTGTAGAAATCATCTTCCAACCCAGTTACTGGCAGTGCACAGCACCAACTGGGAAATACTTTGTGATGCATACAGCTGGGGACAACTCAGGTCACTGCAATTCTTTCCCTGGCATCTCATAAAAGGACCTTACTTTGGGAACACCACAATGGAAATTTTTTTTGCCATTTTGAAATTGCAATGTTTTATAACTCCAGTGTGTTTTGGTGTTGTTAAATTGCCTCTGCAAACTTAAATAAGGTCAAAATTGCAAATACAAAACTGTCTCCAACTTAGAGAGTGCACTAAACAATAATTTTACAAATTGTTATTGTTAACGGAGGGGAGCAAAACAGTATTGTGAGATAAAATTATTCACAATTGGTGTTTCAAAAACTGAGAAAGATTTTCTCAACATGGCAGTTCAAAATAATGTGTTAATGAATTTAAGGAGTGGTGCAAGCAAAATGGGACAATACACACAGATAGTGCAATTCTGATGGACTTGTCCCCACATGTTTAATATAGAATAAAGGTAATACTTGCAGTGTCTATTGATTTTTTGTGATTTGTGAACTTAAACTATCATCAAAATGCTTCCCACATCATAACACCAAGCCTTTACTAAGTCTGTTACTGTCTTGGTCAACAGCTATATTTTCCCCTTTGAATTTGTCATCCTTTTGCTTATATACAAATGATATAAGCAAATCACTTGTATCATTTGTATTCCCATACAAATGATATAAGTGCCCATCCCGACATGTATTCCTTTTCATGTTTTGGTTGTTTTTTTTGACAAAAAAAAAAAATTAAATCATCTGAATCACTTAAAATCTAATTGATTTTAATTGTCTTCCTGGGCCTTCTAGGGCTCAGGAAATTGATTTTGGGAAGAGAAACCCTCTTAAGTGCATCTCTATTTTACTGTATTCCCGTGTTGTCTATGAGTCAAAGACCATAATAAACCAAAAGATTATTCCCAGGACATGCTATTTTACCTGAAAACCTGTAGAGGCTTATGGACATGTCTGCATTTTTTTAATTAGTAACTCAAACAGCTATTGATGGCTAAAGTTTTAGATTGCACCCTAAATGTGGTAGATAAACCGAACACTTAATGAATAGCACGTCTGAAAAGCAATCAGAATTATTTTTGAAAGGAAAAAAATACTCCAGTATGTATAATAATTTTGAAATATATGAACATCTTCAAATTTTGATTTTCACATTTTAGAAAACGGCTAAATGTTTTTCTACACTATACCGCCGACAATCCAGACGCAACACGTAGAATTGGAGTACCTTTAACTCAGCTGTCCGCTCGCAATAAAAAGTTAATCATCAGCAACTGGCAACATTGGTAAATTAAAATATTTTATACCACTTGGAAACAACTTATGCCTGTAAAACGTTAACAAAGATAAGATACATACGTATGACAACTTACGTGGTCAGAGAAACAGTGAAATTGTTGGTTAGCCGGAGCCATGAAAGCTAACCAACGTCTGCTGGTGGTATGCAGCGCGCGGACCCTAAATGCACATCGAGCAGTCAACAGTTGGTTCTTGCTGCTTCCCGACAAACAATTTCGGACAAGTGCGCTAAAACGTCTCAACAAATGTGTCTTAGCACCATACATTCCCACATTACGACTGAACTTTCCAAAGTCAGCGCAATGACTTAGTTTCCAACTTCCGTGTCCACTTTTCCCGTCTTATGGAGCTTCTCCCCCTCTGATACCCGGAGCGGAGACGCTTCAATCAAGGAGGCGAAGAGAAGTTCAGTGAAGTCCGCCGGCCAAATAACAGCAACTCTTTCTGCAAGCCCTGTCCAACGCTCACAGCAACCGAGCTCGTCGATCCCGCCTGCTCTGTTTGCGTACTTATTCATCGCTTTCACGTCAAAACCGGAGCAGTAAACTTTAGCCGAAGAGCAGTTGTTTCGCCGAGGCCGCCATACTTCCATACGCAAGGTGGTTTACAGAAAAATGTGGGTGGTGCAACGTCTGACGTCACGTTCGTGCGTGGGATAGTGCTCTGGAGCTGATGGGGCTTCACAACTGTTCAGATACAAACCTAGTGAAACTGATTAGGTTCAGTCAGTAGAACATAGACACATGAACATATTTTGTTACAGTTAGAACTCCACTTCGAAACAATTTGACCTGTGATACTGGTTAGATGCAGTTAGAGCTCAACAATTGATTTCAGTTGGAACTCTGACACAGAAGCCACTGATGAGCATCTCAAAAAATACCTGAACTATGGCCCAAATCTCAGAGTTGAAAAGGAGGCTTCATGAAAGCAAAGCAGGACTGAAGAAAAGGAGGAAGCTCAAACAATTTGTTTCATCAATAATAATGGACAAAAATGATATCCTCTATTCCAGCATCCCTCTGCCTGACTTTCTAACCATACAGCCAAATATAGATTTGAAGAGCAACAGCAAAAGCAAGTGAGGTGGATTAGTGGTGCTTGCCAAAAACTAATGGGATTGTCCAGGCCTTTACTGTGAAATATCTCTGCTACTCGAATATTGAGCTGCATATTCAAGCAGCTCATAGTGTCAAGAGACTGTCAAACAGCAAGTCTTCAGTCAGAGGTTTCTTTGAGATTGGTGAAAGACTGACTACTACCAGAGACCCTTTCCATCCTCAGCATTACCATTTGCAATTATTTTCTGTGATACTTTAATGAGTTATAGTACTTAATGGAAGTTTTGAAATCACAAATTTTATCTTCCTTCAGTTGCTGGAAGGTTTACTACAGAATAACTTAAATTTAGTCAAGTGATTCTGAGCAACTTGACTAAAATTTGCTCCGTTGGGAGCTTGTTGGGAGTGACATTAACAGCAGGTAATATCTGGTACCTTAATATAATTTTAGTGATAATACAGACAACACCACTGGTCCTATTAAGTCAAATGTTGCAATTTTATACATGGTTTTTCTTTTTTAATTTATGATTCTTCCACTGTTTATTGCATAAATAATTTAACATGGCACTTCTAATGAACCATAAATAGAAGCAGATAAAAAATTTATTTAAAGCCGATTCTCTTTGAAGATTGTTATCTTCTGAGAGATGGCCGTCTCATTTTCTATCAGAAACAAAGATCTTGGTTGAATGAAAATTCAAAATCTAAATCTGGCAGATGTGTATGAATAATTTTGGGCTAAACTATAACAGGTAAGTATATATATATAAAAAAAAAAGTGGGAAAAGAAGTTCAGCAATACTTTAGAAGTGAAGTCTTTAATACAGGATGTACAGTATGTCCTTTAGCTGATGTGAGATGTTTGCCCATAAAAACTTCTGTACATTTTTCCATCTTTGAGGTTCCACACAACAGACCACACAGAATCCAGAGAAAATAGAAATTACAGAATTTAATCAAACAAGAAAATTGATTTGTATCAAAAGATGTCAACTGATGTCTTCTAATAACTTACCAATTTTTTTTTATCAGTTTTTCGCAACAATAGCTATGAGTTTTATCAAATACAAACAACAAAAGCCATCTAAGCCATGTAAGTTCTCCTATTAGACGGTTTACTTTGATTTTGGTTAGATATTTTAGTTTGTGTCTTCTTAACTCTCGTGTTCCAACAGCTTCTGTTGTGTCAACATTACAATCTCCTCCATCACTTCTGGTTTTAAGACGTCCTTGACCTGCAGCGAATAGATAAAAGAAGCTTTTATTGCGAATAAGCGATTTACACAAATCTTTATATAAAAGAAAACAGCTCAAATATTTCAATAATTCTGCTCTGAAGGGAAAGTCATAAACAAAACCCCCCAAAAAACTTCATGTGCAATGGCACTTCAAGATGTTTAGTCTTGTATTTGAAAAAAAAAAATGTAAGGAAAAAAACTGTTATTTAAATACTTTAACAAATAAATTATAGTTGTAACTGTAACATGCATAATCTCTGACAAGATGTAAGAAAAAATTTGTTTCAATTCAATTGTGCAGAAATTTCAGCACAATTGCCTCACATTCAATTTGTTTAATACGACTTTGTTTCTTCTTTACAGATTACATTTTGGACTTCTGGAGAACACCTTGTGATTCCTACCTGGTGCTGCAGAGATGACTCGTAGCAATAGAGAACACTTGTGTCATACAAAAGCACTTTATGAGCAGCCAAAGCCAGTAGGCAGTTTCTAAGCCGTGAAATCACCTCCCGATCTGACAGGCTCACAGGCTGAGAGGACAGAGATAGGACACACGTACAAAAACAACCTCAGTAAAGCACAGTTCACCTGTGGTTATATTTAAAAATAATTAGAACTGGGGTCTCCCAGTGCTTTTCTCCAGATTAGTGTTTGTGGGCTCTAAATCTACCTCCAGACTGGTGTAGAAGCCGCCAGCTTCCTCTTCTTGCTGTCCCGGCGTGGGATACAGCCATACAAAGCCATTATTCCCTAAGATGATGGAGGCACCACAGGGTAGGTTGTGGAAATGCGTTTTCTGCCTCTTGATCAGAGATGGGGAAAGCTGCACCAGTACTCCTTGACCCAACTGAGAGAAAGAGGACAAACAGATCATGAGGTAAAATGACGACTAAAAATTTTAAAGCAATACAAAGTGATATTTAATTAATTTTAACACACACACAAAAAAAATCAACTTTTAACGATAAAGATAAGAAACGTAAAGACAACCTCTTAGAACTGCACTGAAGTAGTAAACTGGTCATCACTTAGTAGCATATCATCACAATACAATATAGAAAGAAGAAAACCTCCATGAAATAATTGCAGCGTACTAAAACTTACTTTTCCATACTTTAAACTACGAGTGTGAAGTGACAGGGCTCCATCTGAGAAAACAGACTGCACTTCTGCCTAAAAAAAAAAAAAAATCACAGAAAAATGCAAAAATACTCATTATTCTTGGAAACGGTAAATACGTTAAAATATAAGTCAGAGGCAATAAAAGGCTAATGATGCCCTACACTGATGAGATCGCCCTCTTGAAGGTATTCTCTCATGGTGAGCTCATCTTCTGCTGATCTTCTCCTCTAAAAGGTGAAATCAAACACTGTAACACAAAAATTACTAAACAAAATCAAAGTCATTTCAATAATCTCACCAGTTCTCCTCCCGGCAGGTTGACAGATGACAACAAGAGGACAGAATCTAGCCTGGAGTTGGTCTCCACCTTCCAACGCTTCTGCTGAACCTACATTTTACCACAAATGGAGGACCAACAGTTTTTGAGAAGGAAGACAAAAACAATCACAAATTTTGTTTCTACCCCGAACCAATTTAAGAAAATTGAGGTGATTTGTTAGAAGTAATCCAATACAGTTTGAGTTTGTTAAGTTGTCATGTTAAACAAACATAAATAAATTCAGTCTGACAAACTTAGTTCGATTACATGTTAACAAATTAACTCCGTTTTTTTTTTTTTTTTTTTTTCACAATTAGAGCTCCATTTTCTTTTTATAGCGTAAGGAGTAAAAAATGATTCTCACCTCTGTAATTCTACCAACTACAACATCTCCAACTTCACCATTAAATCTGTAATATATAAAAAAAAAAAAAGAATTTATATAATTCAAATGCATTTGCAGAATTTTCCGGAAAACACAGCGAGATATAAAACTAAGTAATAGCAGCACACAGGAATTATCTTAGTTATTAGAAGCACCAGATGTTCAAAGTTCAGTGACTCACCTCGTCTTAAGAGGTCTGACACATATTAGTTTGTCCACCCTCTGCACCTCTCCAGCCACTGATGCTGTCAGCTTGTCTTCGTCAACATATGTACCGTGACCCCTGCAGGACAACGAGAACTGTAAATATGGAGTCTGAAAATATGTAATTGGATTTAATAATATAATTTCTACATCTGAGTATATTACCATCTGTGAATCTACAGTAGAAATTGATTTGCTCCAAACTCTAAGTTTGTGATTATGCTACTGGCTGTTCCATCCTCACAAAGACATCCAAGAATTATTCAGTATTTGGGGCTGAAGTTTCAAGAATCCAAACAGAATGTTAGACATTAAATGTTGTTAATGAAATAACAAGGTTACTTTTTTGGATTATCCTCCTCATAAAACAATGTAAATTTCATGAGATCTCCAGCTTAGTCCTACAAAATGCACCAGAAAACGCACTAATGATAAGATTCTGTAATGTTTATCTGAAATGGGAAGACCTGGCATTTCCAAGGATGTTAAGCAAAATGAGCTTTTTTTTATTATCTTTTTGGGAGATGACAAAAAGGATCTACAAACTTTTTCATATATATCTTAGAAGAGAGTAGATTTTTTTTTTCCGATTCCAGTTTCTACCATAGTTGGTGCATCGCTTTTCAAATAACAGTTCAAAGAAATGTTAAAATTGGCACATTTGTTCTACAGCTGATTATTTAGCGAAAAAAAAATTGGGGTGGCAATTCAAGTCCAACAAATTCCTTTACTGTTTTACTCGTTACGTACCTCATGAACCCAGTGTCTGAAGTGATCACATCTCCGGGGACAACCAGATCTTTTCGGTCAGCAGCAGAATGTGAAAGAGACATTGAGTTTTTAACAGTCGGTAATCTCATGTCCACAGCCATAATGCTCTCTTTCTTTAGCTCCTGAGCTTCAGCTGGATGTTTCACCGCGGCAGACTTAAGACAAATATTGAATTATTTAAAAGACAACATACTATATTAGCTTTAAAGTCCAAGCAAACTTTGGTAAGCTTAAAATGCCTTGTGGTATGAGTGAACCATGCTAAGCGAATAACTGTCTCATTTCCGAGTGCTTCTACTAAACCATGTGCCATCGCCGCCTTTAGGTAAGGAGTGGAATATCACTCCACGCGTTTACTTGTATTAGTTTTGGATTATTATTATTATTGCAATATTCCACGTCAATCCATGAAAGAAAGAAAGAAAGAAAGAAAGAAAGAAAGAAAGAAAGAAAGAAAGAAAGAAAGAAAGAAAGAAAGAAAGGATGCTGTGTGTGGATGGTAAACGTTTGGAGTGAGAATTTTGTCTTTTGTTTACAGAAAGGTCTGACTAGCAGGTTTATAGATTTCTCCAATTTTATTTACTTGTAAATTTTACTTTCCGACATATTTGTTGTCTGCTTGTTAGACTTGTTAAGAAATTGCAAAGAAAAAAGGTAACCGTTTCTTGTTTCTGCGGGTACTTTGTTTCGCCGTCAGATGTCAGCGTCGAGCCACTCTGTCTTCCTCGCAGCATTTCTCACATAACACAAAGCTTACGTCACATTTCAACACCAAGCAAACTCTTCGGTCTCGCCCAATCAGCGTTAAGTCGGATAGACGCTTGTAAAAATGGCGACGGTGAGGCAGAGTGGAGTGAAAACTGGACTCTTAGCCGTGAACAGACACCTCTGGTCAAAATACCGAAATAATTGATACGACACTGGGAGCGAAAGTTAGTTCATCCGTTTGATGCTTGCATATCACAGCGGAGACGCAGCGGTTCTCTTTGCTTTTGTTTTCGGGAACTCTGGGTTCCCTTGGACCGCTCATTAGCTTCAAGTTAGCCGCGTAGCTTCACTGGCTGCTTGAATCTATCTTTATGGCATCTGCGTACCGATAACCTGCGCAGTGCCAGAGACTGGGATCTTCCAAAGTTTTTAATCTGACGAAAACGGCCGCTAATGTGTCATCTGGATTAAAAACTATTTAAGGAGGATCTCCGCACTGTTGGAGCGTTGAGGAGGGAGTTTCAGCCGTCATGTATTTTCTAACCGGCTGGCCCCGGAGGCTGCTTTGTCCGCTGAGGAGTGCCGAGGAGCCCTTTCACATCCAGCCCAGCTCCCAAAGGTTTTACTTCGCCTTGCTGTCAGAGACGCAGCTCAGCATCTGGTTCTCTCGGGTAAGTTGAGTGAAGCTGCTGCCGGGTGTCAGTCATGTTCAAGAACTCAGCTGACCAGATAACAACAATGCCAGGAGTGCTAGTTTCACTTCAAGAAACATTCGACAGACTCTTTAAGCTGCTTCGTTATCTGGAAGCCGCTTATTTTCTCTATATTATGGCTGTATTGTGGGTATATCTATGAGAACTATATATATATATATATATATTAAAAAAAAAACCTAGGTAACTTCGATAACAGAAGTGAGCTTTGGGTTGGTGAGAGCTTTTTAGCCGTGATGTGTTGGCATATGGTTACACCTGTACACTCATCACTCAGTTGACAAATGACGTTGTTTTGCGTCATTTCAGAGTGCTGTATATCCGCACACCTGTGTAGAGTAGAGCTGTCTCGCATCCAGTTGTCACAGAGGTCTAATTACTTATTTTTAAGAGCCCGTTTTTAAAATTGATAGAATAATATCCATCCAGAATAGTCGACTATATTACATCTTGCACAAAGATGTAATAACTTTGTGCTCATCTCATCCTTCAGTAGGGTTTTGTAGACAAAATATTTGGAACAAAAAACATTGGATTTTACTGTTATAGTTGGTAATAACTGCAGGTCAGATGAATCAAAATGAGGATGTAAAGGTGTTTATTCAAGATAGCTCGTCCTACAAAACAGGCCTTTGATCTATGTGTTACTTATGATATCAGTAAGATTCTGTTTATTGGTTTTTTTATTTTTTTTAAAGACCTATGTAAAGAACATCAAACCAGTGTTTTTGTCTTTGCCTTTACAACATATAGGTTATTTAATTTAGGCGGAAAAACTACACAAACAATTTGTGGCAAAAAAGTATGGAAGTCATTCATTCATTCATTCACTTATTCGTTAATGTGTTTTTGAGCACGGACATTACATAATGCTGCATGGTTACCATTAGCCTGTATTTAATCCTCCTGACCACAGACTGATTTGCATACTCAGTTTGTGGTTGGCCTTTTTTTTTGTTTAAAAGAACTATAAAATAAACTTCTAGGTATATCGAAAAGATAGGTTGTAGTTGATCAAACAAAACAGGTTAAAAAAAATCACGGGAGTTGAATCAAAACAAAAAATATTGCATGTTAGTCATAGTGCCAAACATTACCTCAAATATCTGTTTCTTGCCTGAAACGGGTGTTGGGAGCTTTTTGACTTGCTGAGATTTGCATTAATTTAATTTTCTCACTCTTAATTCCTGCTTAGTATTAAGCTTAGTACTGTTTGGGGAGCTGGTTGGCTCAAATGGTAGCGTAGACATACCATGTGCCGAGGCTACAGTACTGGGAGTGATTCCTGGTCCCTGACTGCTGTCTGCATGTCTTCTTCTTTCTTCACCCTCTTTCCTATCAAAATAAATGTTCTATAAAGACCCCTAAAATCAACTTTAAAAAATGTGCTGTTTGACTGGGTTCCGCAGTTCTGCAACAGTAATATTTAACATCAATATTATTTTTGTTTCTTTATGCTAAGAGAATAGCTAAGTTGTGCAACTTATTTAAAGTCAAATTTATATATTGAAGCCCATGTTTACTAAAACCTTCATTTAAAGGAAGTTATCTGACCCAATAACCTATTACCTTGTTTATAGCAGTGTGTTTTCCTGACCGTTTGTATATTATTAAGATGCCGTAACAATGGATAAGGGGTCACTGTGAACTTCCTGAGACACACCCAGGATTTAGAGCATATCTTGCTTCCCTTCCCTCTCTGTCTGCAGCATTAAAGAAAGATGGACTCAGAAAGATGTATGCTCTCTGAACTGTTATTCAGGATCTACTCGCTCTTTAATTTCATGTGTATTCAGCTGCAGCCTGAAATCAGGCAGCTCAGCTCAGCTGAGGTGCAGTGCAGTTGTTTGTGAAGTAGAGTAGCAAATTGATAAATGTTTTTCTATTCTGTCACACACACACACATGTATGTGTGACTCTGGATATTTTCAAAGCACAGACTGAGAGCAATTATTTGTGTATTCTGTAATATTTCCCTAAGACTTTTTTTTAGCCAACAGTGACTGCATGTTTCAGGCACTTGTTGATGCGACGTGGGAAATGATAATAATACGAAAACATAGCATGTTAAGTATGCTGTTTATTGTAGTTTAGCAGTTACTTTTTATTTGAAATGTTGTCCTGCAAATGGAAATAAGAATATAGAACATATTTGTATTTCTAAATGTTGTTTCCTTCCTTCTTTTTGTCTTTCCTTTCTATCTCATTTGCTTACTTCTCCCTCCTTGTTTCCTTCCTACTATTCTTTCCTAGTGTTCTTACTTCCTTTTGTCCTTTGTTAATGTCCTACTCTACTTCCTGTATTGTGTGGTCAATCAGTCATAGTTGTTTTGGTCTGATCGCGTCATAATCTGTTGTATTTCTTGAAAGTCATCTGGCGCTAAATGAGAATCAGAATTGTAATGAATGGAATCAAGGATGAATTGCAAAATTTTCAGAAAACTGTGGAATGAAATAGTTTTTTTCTTCTCAATGCAATAAAAATACTAATCTGTAAAGAAAACAAACTCATGATCTGTGGCTTATCCACATAGGCATGGAATGTTTTTATAACAAGTTCTAAATAGAAGTAGGAAGGTATGAAACAACAAACTTGTAGGTATGTTATGGTACAGTAGTATGAATTGATGGAGTAAATTTATTCAGAACTGAATGATGCTAATTTACTGTGATGAAACTACAGTTTCAATTTTACAAAAATAAATTAAGAGAAGCTTTAATCATTTTCAAGGAAATTAATTTGAACAAGAACAAAAATAAGAGTCCAGTAGATTTATTGTGTTTTGATCCTTTAGTGCTGAACCTCACTGTAGTTTGCGCTTTAGGAGCTCTAAAGAAGACAGAGGTTTCTGTTTTGATGTCAGTAACATTAAATTTTAATTATTTGAAAGAAACACCATAGGGAAGAAAGAGTTAAACCATCTCCTCTAATTACATTGACTAAGTAACCCTGCATCTAAAGTTACACATGGACACATTTTTCCTACTACATGACCTGACACACTTGTAGGTGTTCAGTGTTTTTCTGCACTACTCGGTCTTTTTATGGTGACTAAAATAACAATTTCTCACCTTTTCATCAAAATGCCAACTACTTTTTAAAAAAGTGTGATCAAGGTATTTTTTCCACTTCTGATCATGAAGCTGCAATAACTTCTCAGCAGGGTGCACGGCTCTCAGAATCAGCAAGTAAAAGAATAAAACAAAAGTACAATAGGGCGTGTATTTACTTTTTTCTCTGTATCATGTGGCATAAGCATTAGCTTAAACATCCTTTTATTTAAACAGAAATTTTATCATGTCTATTCTGCCTTTTTTTCCCACTTAAAAGTAACTTCACCTAAAGAAATAAATCCATCCCTAACTTACTATATGACTAGTAAAACTCATCATTGTCAGTCAACATTGCAAATATTTTCACGATTTCCAGGTCTGGTGTTTCTAAATGTTTCTCTTTTAATTTCTCTTTTCAAAGTCACATTTAGTTCCAGATTCCTTCAGAGCAGTGGAATAGATTTTTTCTCAAATTTACCAATAATCTTTTAAGTTTGTGCCTTGAGGCATAGCACTGAAGCATTTTATCTTGGGATGTGATGGGATTTCTCTGATTTGGCCATGGCTACACCAGATTAAGACCACACTTTGACATGATCACAAGCCACAACATAGACGGCCTCTGCAGGTTCTTGGAGACGATAAACAGCACATTTGTGTGGTGTGCTACAGCTCTCATACTGTTGATAAGTACATAAAATTACTGATTGTTTCCTCCTCCACAGTAAAGCTAAAACTCATGGTGGAGGCACAGAAACCTTTAATATTTACAGTGGATTGTCATGAAATATCCTAGTGCAGATGTGATACCTGTGGTGATACTGTTGTGTTGAGGTGGTTTAGAAACGTTTGCGTTCAATACGAAAAGCACAGTAGTGTCAAGCTTTCATTCACACTAAAAACAGGTTTTCCAAATTTGCCACAATCTGCTACTTTCAAATTGTGAAGGACAAAGTAGGGCAGTTTTAATACAGAGTGAGTGACTTATTGGCTTCTATTACATTTCACAGTACCCATAATGCTAAAAACATATCCTAGCTTATTTGAATAATGATTGAAATCATAGCCTTCTGGGGCCTCAAGCATAAAAGAGTGCGCAGCTTTCACACTAAAACTTGGCGTACGGGAAAATTTTGAAAAGTGTGGCGCACAAAAAAAATGGATGCATAAAGCCGTGCGCACGCACGTGGCCGCGCACCTTTCCTTTATAAATCCTAATTTGCGGGAAACAGAGTGCAACTGCTGGTCCGCCCTGTCGCCACCCATAAATGCATATGTAAATTAGTATAAATACCTAGAAGTCTGCCACCACGTGAAGCAATAACCATGGCAACGTCCTTGTTCGAAGCAGCATAAGTATTTATTATAATAATAATTATATATTTTATTTAAATGGTGCTTTGAGGACACATAATGTCACCTCACAAAAATTTAAATACATTTTAAAGACAAACACATCCAAATAATAAAAAAAGAAAAAAGAAAGAGATCCTGCAAATGTCTGTTTGAACAGTAGGGCGTTCAGCCGGGATTTATAGACAGACAATGTGTCAGAGAGAACTTTGAGTGGGGAATGTAGATGTTTATTCTAAATAGTAGAATGCTTGATGTCCATAAGGCGCATTCACAAAGGAGGTGACTCGACATAAGGATGACTGCAGCTGGACCAGTACTGGTACCGCACGACTCTTTAAGTTTTGCTCAGAGCTCCAGGGTGATCAGTCTGAGCAATCTAAATGCTCATTAACCATCATCAACATTTCCCAGCAGATCAATACGATCTCTGAACAAACGTTCCCTCTGAATCCTTCCATTGGCGATGTTCTCCATCAGGGCCAAAGCGCTCCACACTTACGCGGCTCACATTTGCGCAGCTACTTATATATGTGTGATTGTGTACACACCTTGATTACCTTAAAAATAATCAAACCTGTTGATTATTTTTAATCAGCAGGTTTAAGTTAATCTGCTGATCCAACCCTGTTTTCTTCTTTCTTCTGAGAATGAAATGACCCCATAGATGCATTTCATGCGCTTCGGCGCACGGACCAATGGGTTACATCTTTATGAGACCAAAACTGAGAAAAAGTGCTGTTTACATTCAAGCGAGGTTTTCACATACTTTTATTTTTATTTTCTTTATTTTGTGTATTTTGTGTTAGCTTATTGTCTGAGGATAAATGCAGTTCAGTTTCATCGTTTACATTTAAACAATAAAATATTAAAATCATGAAAAACATCGGGTTTGATGCTTCTTGGTCTACTGAATGTAGTCAGATTTCAGTGTATTTAGGTGAGTTTTGACGCTTTATAGTTTGATATTGTCCACAGAAAATGTTTGCGTGGCTGGCGCACATTTTCACAGCAGCAAAAAGGGTTTGTATATTTACGTAAACTTTGATGCAAAGTACATTTTTATACATGCCGACTTGTGCGCAAAATATGGCGCCGCACATTTTTTGTCCGCATGCACGCTTTATGCATGAGGCCCAAGGAGTTTATTTACTTCAAAATGGTATTTTAAAAGTCAGTCTATACAAACAATGATGTAAAAAAAGTTAATCTAAATTATGATGTTTTTTATTTTAGTGTACCTGGTGCTTTCTTAAATACACTCTTTCTCTGCTGGAGTGAGAAATCCCACCCTAACACAATCCCAAACACTGCATTTTAAAATCAGTAATCATCCTTAACCAAGAGTTATGTTTTTAAACTTAACCAAAATGAAAGAAAAACCCCCACAAAAAACAGCTCAGAGTTTCTATCATGGTGGCTTCTGTTTGTTGCTCTTAAGTTGAATGGAGGCTGAAAAGTTTGACATCATGAGGCATTTAGTTTTCTGTGTTTCCTTGTGTTCTGAAAGTACTCATTTTCTTTTCCATGTCTCTTTCCTTCACACACAGCCCAGTGTTTTGATAGTCAGCTACATTGAGTCTGCAAAGGCAGCGGCCCAGTTTGGCTTTTACCAGAAAGCAGAATGGAAGCCAGACGACTCCATGGTAGCTGTGGCGGTAAGTACTCGGTGACATTTCATCTGTTCTTATGTTTAGTTTCATTGATTGGGCTTTACCCTTTTCTAATATCCTCTTGGTAATTTGCTTGTAAACTTACTGCAAACTTAGCTTTATTGGCATTTTCTTCAGATCAAACTGTGTTGGTTTTTTTTCCCCCCCTGGATAATAGCAGCCTGTTAAATGATGAGGACTGTCAAAGTTCTTGCCAGACTTTGAGCTTGTGGTTGTTTTAAAAAACACAAGTGAAACACCCACTCACAGACTGCTGTATGTTGATGGAAAAACTTAACATGAACTTCCGTACAGGCTTGAGCCTACATTCAACAAATATAGCAGCCCAGCTATTTGCCTTTGTGAGCTGGTTTAACACCAAATGACTCCCTATTGTCTTGTCTCCACTTATCTGCTGTCTTTTTGGTTTTTGCTCTCTCTCCACCAATATTCCTAATCCTTCATGACCAGATTGACTGGTTACTCTGTGTGTTTTAGCTGTCAGGTCAATAATGAGTCCTTTATCAGTCACAAAAAGATTTAGAAAGAATCCCCCTTAGGTATGTTGTAGTACAGAGCCAGCAGTCTTTGGACAAATGCTGCACAGAAAATGGTTCACAGTAACATTACAAAAACAGTCAAAATGCAGGCAGGAACAACCAATAAGTGTCTAACCAAAATAGTAAAATCATATTGTAATGTTTGAATGCCTTAACTGAACCGTATTTGCATAATCTCAATACTTTGTCCTCTGCGTATCACTGCACTTTCTGGTTTTGATTGAGTCTACTCAAAGTGAAACAGTTCAAACAAAGATAGTCAAACGGCTTTCATTTTCAGTTGGATCCAAAGGTAGGAGTGGCTTTAGGTAATTTTATTGACGTTGAGGCTATTTTTAAGGCCATCTTGAATCCTGAGCTGATTTATTACTTATGGAACAAAACAGATGAACAAAAGGTATAATTCTCTTTAACTTTGGGATGTATCTATCTTTTTCTTTTCTTTTTACACCCACACTTTTGTGACCATTGAAGTAGCGAGCAGGCCATTTGCTAGCAACAATGTCAAAGACAGAAGGCGTGGTTACAGCATTGTTTGTCCCAAAACAACACCTAATATCCCTGATGCCATTTTGTCTGTCAGGTTTTAAAACAGAGAAAGGCGAAAGGCCAGCAGTGTGGGAGCATTCAAGATCATTTGGGTTTTTAGTTTGAAAGTATTCTTTGTAACATCTAATCTAATATTACAATGACAAAACATGATTGTACAAATTATAAATTGGTTGTTTCAAAATGAGTCAACAAAATAGAGGAAGATAAAAAGCTTGATAAGCAACTAATTGCTTTCTTTATTAATATGCATTAAAATTATATAGAAATTACCGTAGTTGTTAAAAAACCCTGACTGGAAAACTTGACTTCTAGAGGTGCGTGCATTTTAAAGCAACAGTTTACATCTGAGCTCCTGTGTTAGTTTATCTAGTAAAACCCAGTGGGAGTCAGACAGTGCTGGAGGCTGGAATTACATTTTTGCGACAATAACTCATTTTTCTGTTTTTACTTTATTCAAATGACCTGAGATTGAAAATTTCAGTTTCTTTTTTACTTATTATGCTGCTTATTATTCAGGTATGTCTAACAGTGCCGATATGCAGTGCATAGAAGAGGCAGTAAGAGCTATTCCTCAGTTTGAGCAAAGTTACTACTTTATAACGGACGGGTTGCATTGTTTGTAGAGACCATGTTGCTCATCTTTAGTTAAACTCTGCATCAACTGTGTATGAAGCATCTTGGAGAACAATCTCAAAGCACCAGGTCTGTCGGCTGGACTTTGCGTGTTTCTACTGATCAAAGCTGGTTTTTTAATGTAACATAGCAGAAGCTCATGTGTAGAGTCAGAGCGTAGGATGTGGGTGATTTATTGGTGCGCAACGCAAGGTGCAATAAGACCGTGGATTAAAGGCAGCAAAGCTGTTTATTGTGAGCATGTGTTTTTGTTCTTCAGCGTTTTCTTCTGATACTGATTCAGACTTTAAAATGCTGAGAGCTGATGATCCTCAGTGTATGTCTGTAGTTTGCAATATTGCTCAAACTGCGCTCAGCAACATCCCTCATAAATTATTACTCTCTCCTTTTTACATTTTGCTTTTTGCCTTCACTGCATAAATGAGCTTATTTAAAATGTTGATAGTCATAAAGATAAAAACTTCAAAACATATCTTTGATCTTTTTATTTACTGAATTTTTAAATTCACTTATTACCTGATTTTTAAGAATACTTTATGATAGCAATACTTCATAATATTACCTAAATAAAAGAACTAAGTGGTAACTAACTATGGTACTCATAGCAGTAAATGTACCTGAGTAAACATAACTAGCTACCACCCAATTCTACTTAGTTTTTATCCTTCAGTGTTTACTCACAGATTAAGAACAGTTTCCTGCTTAGCCGCTTGGCTCCAGAATATTAGTTTTGTCTCCTTCCACAGAGTTTAATGGGTGGAGTTTGTATGAATGTGATAGATGTGTCCTGGCTGTGAATAAAGCACGATCATGTATCCATTTTAGATAATTTTTTTTTGCAATAAACAGCTTCCCATCAAAGTACTTGCTTTGATCAAAAATGCGTATAATTTAAGAATCGAGGAAAGTGCAATTGCCAAATAGGCTGTAGCTGCTCTGCTGAGAAATGCACTGAAATGTTTCCCATCCATCATATACTGTCTTATCATTTAACAAATGCATTTGAACATCAGAGTTGTTTTTTATTTATTTTATTTCAGTTTTCTGGAGTCTGTTTAAGTTCACAGGTACATTGATGTTCAAATGCCTTCCCCCGTTATTTTCAAAAACCGACAACTTCTCACATCAAGATTTGTATTGTTGTTTAATTATATAGAAAGAGTAAAGTAAAGTCGAGCTCACCCAGACAGTTGTCCTCACTCTGAAAAAACAGCTGTTTTCCAGATGTTAAGGCTGCTCACACACCCTACAGACCCCAAAGCTAACGTAATCGCCCTTTTAAACTATGGCCAGCATCTATGTTTAGCCAAGTGTCTGAATCAAGTTAAGGATTTTAGAAAAATAACTCAAGGAACTTTAAAGAAAAAAAACCTTCTTGAAATACAGGAAATACTTCTCACCGCTGAGCTTTTCTTCAGTCTTTTTTGGGATCATTCCGAGGCCAAAATGTTCCCTCTCTGTTTTTAGACTCTCATAAGGCGCTGCTCAGTAAAGTATAATCTGCCAGCATATCTCTGCAAGTTTTCTCCTGTACATATATAGTGTGCATTCACACGCGCATTACATTGTGGGGAAAAAAAGGGAAGTAGTTTTAATTCTTCATTATTCGGCAATATTCTGAGGAACAACAGACGGTTTAGAAATAGTAGGCTGATCTCTAGTTGTAGTGTGAATATCTTTCTGCAACGGCCCACAGGTTCTGATCTCCAGCCCGAATGTCCATGATGCAACACAATAAGAGTGCATTAGCTCGGTCATAAATACAGCTGGCCTTTTCAGCAACAGTGATCAGAGTAACCTGACTGTATTCTTTAACGGTGATGGAGGAATGTGTTTAGACTTCTTGGTTAGCACACCTGACAGTTGTGTGCTTTCAGGGTGCTCTCAGTCCTACTCTTCTTAGATACACGTCTCACATCTGTGCTCTGCTTTTGAACTGTTTAACTTGATTCGCTTCGTACCAGAGGCTTCTGTTTTGCAGCTGCGATGAAGTTTGCATGGATTTAAATAATGTTCTGTTGCAGCTGAAGGAGTGCAGCTGCTTTTTTGATTTTCTCCCAGTTTTGAGAAGAGTAGCAGCTGCATGTAAGCTTGTGTGTGTCTTTTGTTGCACCTCTGGGACGAGTTTAGACACGTCTAAGAGAGAGGCTTCGATACGGCATCACACGGTATAGTATTCTGCTGACTTCTCAGTTTCTCTACAAGGACTTCCAAAGTCTTTCTCTTGGCCTGCCTGAAGTCAGTTTTTTTCTTTAATTTTATGTCTTTTGATGTTTATTTCAGACACATCATTAAGTCTAGAAGGGTTAAGTTAAGAATATTAAATCATATATGTCAGGAATGCTAACCCTTGCCACCAAGTGTTATCAGAAAAAACAAAATCAGATTCCTCGACTCTATTGAAAAGGGTTTATCAGATTTTGGTCATGTATATTTTAGCTGTCTGACCAAACAGGTAAGGTTCTTTTTTTTTTTTTTCATTTCTTTTTTAGTGTTTCATAGACACTTGCTTTACAGCCTGAACACTGATGAGTGTTCATGAAAAAACGCCACAAAAACCTCCCCTATGCTGAGTAACTGATTGCCTTTGAACTTCAGTGCCTACATATTTGTGGGGCTCTAGTTGGCGTCCTGCCTCTTCCTACGCCATTATCTCCGCATGTATGATCACATTGAAAGTACAAGGAGTCCTGGAAGCCCTCTTTCTGTATCTACTTTTTCTTTCATTCGCAGTTTTTATTCCCTCTACCAAGTCGAAATGAACCTAATCAGAGTCCCATCAGCAGAATGCACCTGTAATTGCTGTTCTACTGTGATTAAACTGCAGATGAAAGACAGGGGATGATTGAAGTGGTAACTCTGATTTCTGCAACCGGCAAGCTTTGGAAATACATTTCAGAAATAGAAATATATATTTAAAAAAAAACAACACTGAACCTAAATGTTTTTTTTTGTTTGTTTGTTTTTTATTAGAAATTATGCCATTCTTTTAATAGAACAAATTTCAATAGTGAAAGGGTATACTTAAGAAAAATATATATATAGTTATCTTTATAAATGATCTTTTAGCAGTAAACAACCTTAGATTGGTAGTACGGTAAGTAGATTGATCATCAGAATGTCTCAAATAAACTGAGGTTACATCTTAATTGGTTTTTATTGATGTAGTTTAAAACCTTTTGTGATGACTAGTGGATTTTTTTTTTTCAGTTTGAAAAAGCATTAAATATGGTCCAGTGTCTTGACATTAAACTTGTATGTATTCAATTATTTTCTTACAGTTTTTTAAATTGAAGAATTGCCTATCATAATTATTTTTTATTTAGTTTGTGGCACTCCATAACTTTCAAAATATTTAGCAAACCTCAGGTTTCCCCCTTTGTTTGTCTTGATTAAACTCCTTTTTATTCAGACGTGACAGAGCTGGTTTCTATGTACAGGCTTTGCAAAGTCTTGGCACATTTTCGCTGAAGAGGGACTGCAGATCAAGTTTCGTTTCATGTTTCAGTCAACAGGCTCTGGTTCTGAAGTTTCCTTGACAGCGATGTGTGTCTGTATCCTTGTTGTTTCTCCATCATGACTAGGGAGTTTCTCCAGTGGATGTTGAAATGCTGACAGTTTTACTTTTGTATTTCACTAATGGCCGTTAAAGCATTTAAATCAGCAGGAATATTTGTTAATTGTTGTGAAGATAATGGATAGATTTAAGTGATTTAGTTCTGCCAGATTTGCATTCTTATGTTTTAACACTGAGGGCTTTAAGTATAAAGTGTTAGTGATCCTCTAATTCAACAACTAATGGACAAAATGAGCAAACTCTCTGATTCTCACCAGTGTTCACCAAGAGATTTTTATGTTTCTATTTCCTTATTTATTTATTCCCACTTTTTGTAGCCTGCCATCACACCAATGCACATTATTTTATTTGATGCTCAAGTGCCTTATTACTGGCTGTTTTTTTTTGTTTTTTTTTTTTACTATATTTATCTTTTGTAAAGCTTTTACTTGATACAAATTTTAGGTGAATTGGATTTCTCTTGAAGAGCTATAACCAAAAGCATCAGAAATATTTCTTTCTACCCGTCTTGCTGTGTGAAGATGATCAGTCAAGGCAAGGTGAAAAGTTCAGCTGTTTGTCTGTGTATTTCTTTTTATGCTTAAATTGAGAGAAAATATGTTATTTAAATGTTGAAATTAAACATTTTCTCAGGTAAGTTTATGTATCCATATTGGAATCTGCAGTTCACATGTCAAAGAAAACTATGGCGGTCAGAACATCCTTCCTTAATGGTGAAGAAATGCCAAATAATTAAAAATTCTGCAATTGATGTTGATCTGCTGACCTTTAAATATATAATTGTGGCATATTCATGCTTCTTACCATTTGTTCTTCTAGTTGCTCACAATGATTTGGGACTTGTTCTTAAAATCAGCTGAAGTGACACCTCTTCAATTGCAGCATCTTTGTTATTTGTTCATAAGATCAGATAACACTAGAAATGAGGAGCTGGCCAGTTGCAGGAATAGTTTTTATGTGTTAACTTTGCATAATCCCTCACACTGCAGCCAAAAGACCAAAGGTAACACTATGTTATGTAGCCATTAAACTGACAAAATGACTTTTGGGTGTCAGAAATCTTTAATATGAGTGATTAATATCCCTCTTCTTATCTTGTGGCATTCTATAAAAATGTAAAAATACAGTTAAACTGTTTTTAATTTGAGCTGAATTAGCCTTGAAAGGGATTAAAATCTCATCACTGGCCAACTGTGTGAATCACTAGATGTAGTTTTTACTGTAGATGGCTTTCGAACTTCTGTTCAACAAATCAAAAACTTTTGAACCTTCTGAAAAGGGTTTTAATGGAAAAAACACTTCCTGTCTTTCTGCCTTTGTTTTCAGACTGCCAATGGCTACATCCTCCTGTTTGATGTGTTGGGTGGAGGAGAGGAAAAGTATCTTTACGAGCCTGTCTATCCAAAGTAAGTGATGCACACATTCACAGCAGATTTATATGAATGTTGTAGCTGCTGTCCAGAGCAATTCAACAACTCCTGTACATTTTATGTCATTTTGTTTGTTCTGTTCAAAGACAATGAATGCTAAGTAAGTTACTTAATAAATTGAACCTTTTTTCAGGTTATTTTACACCATCAAAATTGGTGCCACTTTTTAGTTTGTTTTATTCATTTATTTACTATTTTATTTATTTATTTATTTTTTTTAGAAAAGGTTAATTGTTTTAAGCTAATTGCTCAAGAGAGTGTGCAAAATGCTGCAAATTATTCTTATTTGTAAGGGAATATGTGTGTTTTCTCCGTTTCTTCACTGTCTTTCCTATTTCCATGCATATTTCATGCAGCTTTTATGCAGTTTATTGTGCATGGATTGTGTGTGCCGCTTTCTTCGACCTCATGTCTTGATAAACTGGGCATGTTGGAACATATCCCCCCATCCTGGTTAGACACAAAGGTTGAAAACCAGTTCATTGTGGAGTTTCTATGTTCCTATAGTTAAGTTTTCAGGAAGGTTAATTGGACAACTTGTTTGTGTTTCCACAGAGGAAGCCCTCGTGTGAAAGTGACTCCAGGTTACAAAGAGGAGCAATGCGCCCCCGCTCTTTCTTTGGAGATGAAGAAGCCTGTGGACCTGGAGGCTCCTATCACCAGGTAGACACTTTCTTTGAATCATTGTCTGCATTTTTTGTAGTCTGCCTGAGACTACAGACATGCTATTTGAGGAAACATAACGAAAATACGCTGGAGCTCACAAATAAGATTAACTCTTTAATTCAAGTTAATTCTTTAAATTACTGGATATATGCATGTTGAATTCTGCATTCATGTTTCCCCTCTATCAGTTTATCAATGGTTATTGACCTAAATTTGGATTAGTGAGAGGCATTTAGCTTCACATTGTGATTCTCCCCTCTAATGGAGGCCTCCAATAGACCTTGAGAAGTTTCTACAATTACTTTGCAGCTACAGAAATCTTCTGAAAGAACGAACCAATGGTTGGGAACTAAGTGAGCAGTGTGATTGATGGGTAATATTGTCAGGACTATAATTGATTCAAATGAAGATGCAAATTTTCTGACAACATTTCAAGCTAAGCAGTTTGTTTTGTTGTCTGCTGACATGAGGCTGATAGCTTGTCAAGGTCCCTGATGAATCTGCTTTTCATTTTCATGTTGTCTTCAAACTTGATGATGTTTTGTCTACTTGTAACATAACAATTTTTTATTTATGTTTTTCAAAAGGGTTCATTTAAAAAAAAAAAAATTCTTCTGTGCCTTGCAAAAGTATTCATATTTTTTCAGATTTGGTCATTATGTTTATATATATATTTTTGGAGAGATACATTGCTTTATTTTTTAACATACAATTATTCAAATTAAAATAATAATCCAGCTCAACAAATGCATTTTACAACTGATTGTAGAGAAAAGTTGTTTTAGTTGTTCTAAAACAAATATAAGATAATTGAAAATGGTTGACTATAATTAAAATTACTCTATTTCTAGTAAAACATACTTGGAATTTATATTAGTCATTTAATAGAAAACATATCAACAAATGAATTATTAAACTTTTTAGTTTTTGCAGTTCTAATTTTCCATGCAGGATTCCAAAGTTGTTTTTGAGAAAACATTATTTTCCTGTCATTTTCAAGTCTAAATAGATGCATTTAAAAATGTCATTAAAGAAAAACAATTACACCAAATAAAACCTTTTTCTCTGTTATATATTTTCTCTTTTCTTTGCTGATTGACAATAAGCTTCCCCTTTGTCAGTTTTCCATTCTGTCTCTCCTCTCCCAAATCTCTTCCACTTGACGAAGATTATAGGGCAGTCATCTGAATGAGAGCTCTGCTTTGGCATTTCACAGGCACAGCTTGATTGTACAGGAGATGAGTGGGTGTCTCCCGCTGCGAAGCTGCAGTGAAAAAACTTTGCCTCCTCCACAATCAGTCCACAGCGCCTGTACGCTTTAGTTCTCGTCATTTCCACGCTGTCTCCGTTCGTCCTTCTCCCAGTTGTGTTGCGTCTACCCTCTCTGTCTTTTTACAGGCAACACTGTGCCCCACAGGGACAAACACAGGCCTGTTTGTTCCCATGTGTCTTAGAGGACAGTTAGACGAGGCAGTGGCAGCTACATCACAGCTGGTCGGTAAAACTGTCGGGATACAGCTGGATGATGAATGGCTCACTGTTTTTACCCCATTTCTTCTTGTTACTGACTTGTCTGCTGCTGTTCTTTATTTTATATAAAAAGGGCATTTCTCCTCTTTTGTGTCTCCTCAGTCTTCAGACTCTGCAGGAGGATTTGCTGGTTTGTACGGCAGACGGATATCTCCACGTCCTGCACTGGGACGGCCTCGGCAGCAATGGACGCAAGGCCATCTGCCTCACTGCAATCCCCTTTTCATTAGACCTGCAGTCCGCTCGAGGTTGGAGAAACAATTTTAAAAACATCACAGCAGCATTTCATTTCGGACTCTTAAATGTGCTGCGTATTTGTGTGTGTAGGTGGTCCCTCTCTGGACCTGGAGGGGGTCTACATCCGTAGCATGGAGTACTGTTTGACCCTGGACGGCTTCGCTGTGGTTCTCAGCGATGGCCGCCTGGGCTTTATCACGCCACTGAGCAGCTCAATCACAGCAGATGTAAGGCCCTTCGCTCACAAAGATCACTTTCTAATGCCATCAAAACAATTCCCTCTTTATGCTTTCATCGCTTGTCTCACCAAAAAGAGGCTTATTTTCTGTTAGGCAGTGTAGTCCCAGCCCAATGCTTTCTTTAAAACAGCATGATACGGCTGCTAAATCTATTCCAGCTCCTGCCTTCATGTAGATTTGCTTGTAACCGCCTCCGCTGCCTGATCCGATGAGCTACTACTTAAATCCCCCTCAGGTTCACGTCTGTCACCGCAAACCGACTGCTCATGCTGCTGATGTTAAAAACTGTGGTCAAGCACAAGCTGTGCAGCTCTAAAATAATTACATTTTCCATAGTTCTGATCAGTGTACTTTGTTCTATGAAACTTAGCCAGGGATTCACTGTTTACTGATTATGGGAAAAGTCTCTATATTAAGCATGATACCTATGCTTCCAAAACTGAATCCAGATTTCTTTTCCAATAAAATTTTTTTCTTCTGCATTTTCTGAGTTTTTCTTATTGTGTTCAGCAGCTGCAGGGAGTCTGGGCAGCAGACGTGACGGACGGCACCTGTGTGGCTGTCAACAACAAGTACAGGCTGATGACTTTTGGCTGCGCCAGGTCTGTGCTACTGTCTCACACTCTGTCTGTGTTTTCACGGTGCAGAGCTGGGTGTGTTTACTTGCATTTGTGTGTTACAGTGAGATTGTTGTCCTTGCGGTGTGTGTCCACTGCGAAAATTTGTCGGTTTGTGTTTGTCGAGGCTACCTCGTGTGTTCTTGTCAGGATCTCCTCATGGATTGAGAAATCTGTTGGACTGGCAGGAATTTTTCTCCTCGCTATTTCGTGCCAGACGTCTTTTTACGAGTTTCTGGGAACAACACGCTTCATACTGTGTTGCATTGCATTAAACTCCACGCATTCTTTCTTAAAGTAAAAAAGTTAAGAAAGTGAAAAATACACTGCTGTATACAAAAACGTTATTCAAGCCAATCTGAAAGCTGAACGGATTTATCGACAAATTTATCGTCTTTCGACTTTCGCCGGCAATTGTCTTTGATTTTTTTCTTTGTTTGTTGGGCTTTTTTTGGCTTTTGAGTTTCTCTCTTGATTATGGTACTATCATTTTGATGGTGCACACAAACTCCTTCCGGCTGCATGCAAAGTTTTTATTTTCTCCAGAGTACCCCCAAGTGCAGCTGCAATTGATTTACTCAATAACTATACGGAATAACAACAAGCAGAAAAAATCTTTTAAAAAAAGACGGTTAATCTCATTTAATTTAATCACCTGATTAAATTAGGTGATTTTTTTTTTTTTTGCCTGATCTGAAGCAGCACAGAGGAGAGTTTTGGAGGAGAGAAACAGGTTTTGTTTTAGTTGTGGAAGAAAGTGTGGGTTCAGTAATTTGCAGACTCATTTTGATCTTTTTGTGTCGCAACACTTTATCTGATTAAAATTAGTTTTCTTTCCTATGTTGCAGCGGTTCAGTGTTGGTCTATGTGATCGACACAACCACAGGATCGATGCAGCTGTCCCACAAACTGGAGCTCACACCAAAACACTACCCAGGTATCACTCTTACACTGTCCATTACATCTCATCTGCTTTTTAACCTTAACAAATGCATCTGTACATGTCCTTTTAAAATTAGAGCATTTCAGATAATTTATATCCAATGTAAAGACACAGCTCCCCCTGGTGGGCTAATCTCTTTCTTAGTCTATATGTTATTCTGTTAAAAACCTTTTCACTTGTCTTTCCAAGCTCGATGTGATGCCACTTTTCTTTGCATCTTGTTTACATGTGTCAGAGTATAGGGCTTTGATGGAGGGTAGAAATGTAGCCACTGCTGAAATGCTTCTGATCAAAGTACACAGATGAGTTTTGGACACAGCAGAGCCAGATGATTCAGCAACACAGGTTGCCCAGAGCCCTCCAGCCTAAACCTGTAAATTGCATCAAACTACAACCAAAGATACTTTCACAGCAGCTTCTCTCTCTGTCTCATGTAAAGTCATTTAAAACTCTGCTTGAAGGCGTGATAGTAAAGAAAAGTATGTTCTGCTTGTTTTGTCCTTTAGATGCTCTTACTTTTGGATTCTTAACCCAAAGATTTTGAACTTTGTTCAGTTTAAACTTCAAATAAGGTCTTAATTTTCCTATTTTTTGTAATATTTGTGAAATGAAGATATGACAAGCTGTCATTTTTGGGGATTTCAGGTGATCTAAGTTTGACTTTCAGATTAATCAAAAATCGGATGATGAATGCAGAATATAAGCCTGCCTCAGCGCTGAGCTTTATGGTTTGCTTTAAGATAGAAAAGATAAGAAAGATATAAGAAGATAAACTCCAAATAGGTGGATACTTTTTACTCAAATGTCTATGATATCCTTATCTTTCTTATTAAAGAGTTTATGCTAAAACAAATTGTACATATTATCTTCTAAACACTTTGGTGAGCTTCCTCTTAAGATTTCATTCATTTGTTTTGATGTTCCTTGTAAATGTTCCAAATTTGAGTGGCTAATTAACACATTTCAAGTTTCTTGATACACAACGGATAAATATGAAATAACAAGCAAATATAAATAAGATGGAAATACTGGGAATGCTTCACTGCAGCTTTTTTACAGTAATCCTGCAAATACAATTTCTGAATCTTTTTGCCATTTAGACATCTATAACAAGACCGGCGCCGTCAAGCTGATTTGCTGGTCACCTGACTACAGTGTTGTCATGGTAACCTGGGAGTGTGGGGGTCTGTCGTTGTGGAGTGTCTTCGGAGCGCATCTCATCTGCACTTTGGGAGAGGACTTTGCGTGAGTTGGACACAGAGTTCTGCTTTGTTTTGATTTTTTTTGGTGAAAGTTTTCATATTGTTCCATTTTTTGTATATCATCTCCTCAGGCATCATTCTGATGGCACCAAGAAGGACCCACTTAAAATAAGCTCTATGGTATGTGACTCTCTACATGCTGCTTTTTATAGAAAATGAGATGCAATTTATTTTTTACATCTGAGTAATGCTATGGGTAGTGAATTATTTTCTTGTGAAGTGGAGCAAAGGTAGCTCAGATCCCAAGAAACATTCTTAGACATAACTGTGGATATATTAGTAGGTGATTATTTAAAAATATAGTACGGTGGAAAAATCTGGAGTTGTCTGTCAGTTCTCCTTGTTCCTCTTAAGCAGCTGGAATTTCAGTTCATCCAAAGAGATCTAGATCTATACTTCTTTCAGAGTTTTAGTTTTGATTGTTTTTATACTTTTTGTGTATTTAATTTCTAGTTCAGTGGCATAGAACATAGAACTGTTTGTACCTAACAGCACAAACAAGGTCATTCCAAAAGAACATTTAACCAAAACCTGGCCATACAATAGATGATGAACTGAAGGATGATCTACCTCTCAGGTCGAGTCTTTACTCAATTTTTTTCCCAATTTTTTTTACAACTAAAAACTGTAATGTACTTTAATGCACTATTTTCAGAAGGCGCACTAAAATACACTTGTTTCACAATTTAAAAATTCACATTCATACAATATTTATAAACCTCTTCCAGTAAAAAGAATAAATAAATAAATAAATTCAAAGCTGTAATTGCAGCAATATGTGGTTCTGCAAAGGTTTGACTCAGCAGTAGCCAAAGCAGGCAACGTTCAAAAGAAAATAAGGAAGTCTTAATAATATTTAGTTTACATGCCAGTCTGACACAATCACTTTTTTTGTCCGTTAAGGTTTTTTTTTTTCCTCTGTGTTGTTAACATGGATAATGTGCTGTTCACCAGAGCTGGGGAGCAGAAGGCTACCACCTGTGGGTGATCCCAAGCAGACAGGAGAGGAGAAAGCAGGAGGATGAGGAGCAGGATGTGGAGATGATTTCTCCTCCTCACCCTTCTCTGCAGGCTGGGATACTGCAGTTCCACTTTATTAAAAGTGCGCTCACAGTCAACCCCTGCACGGTGAGAGCAGAATCTGTCCACAGCGCCCTCACACAAACACGCGGTCACATTAAACATTCATGCTTTCTTTGCTCCTTCGTCGACCATACAGAGTAACCAGGAGCAGGTGTTACTCCACGGAGAAGACCGCCTCTACCTGACCTGTGGGGACCCCACACAAATCCACAGCACCTCTGACGCACACACAAACCTGCACCCACGGGACGGCAGCCCGCTGCATCACCCACCCAACCCAGACTCCTCTCTTTCTCAGGGACTCAGCACTTTACTGGGGCACAAGCACTGGCATGCGGTCCAGGTGAGTGTATGAATGAACCAGCAAGCAGGATCCAAGCAAACATCTTTAATTGTTCTGAAACATAAGATTAGGTCGTGTTATATTATGTTCTTTCCAACCGAATATAAGTAGTGTTTTCCCGCCTCACCAGCTGCAGTTTTAAATTAGCTCCACTCAGCATGAAGTTTAGTTCACTGTCTTTTTGTTTCTTCTTTAGATTCACAGCACATACCTTGAGAGCAACTGGCCAATACGGGTGAGTGAGTGAATGTGTGTTTGTGTGTGTTTGCTTTTCCATCAATTCCAGATAACAGAAATGTGTGCAGTTGATTTGAAAAGTCCCTTAAACTAGAACAAGATGAATTTGTTTCCATTTCATGTTGGCTGTGAAACTGTTCAGTAAACGTTGCTGAAGGAAAAATATAAATATTGGAAGTCAACCAATGTGCATCTTTAGACTTTTATATTGTGTTAAAGCTCACTGTTTTAAAGTCTGACTTTGTGATTTCAGGATGTTGATCCTTTTTTGTTCCATGGTACTCCTTGGTGGAGTTAGATGTATTCTTTCTTCATTAGCTTCCTTGAACACAGCTAGACGAAATCCATTTAATTTAATTTGTTTGTTTGACAAGGACATAAATTTTTTGATAAGCTAGATTTCAATATGATTTATAGCTCTTGCAGTGCATTCACACAGCAGCGTGTTTACTTGAAATATTCTCTTAATTAAATCTCTTTAGATTGTTTTATCAACTTTAAAAGTGATTGCATTGAAGGAGAACAGTTATTATTACAATTTTGCAACAGATACCAATATTATGTGCAGAGTATTGCACACCAAGATGTGAAAAAAGATGTTCAAAGACTAATTGGGCTGGATCTATTTTGGAAAGAATAATGTGGGATAAAATCTCTGTAACTTCAAACCTGGGAGAGAAGCTGAATAAAATTGTGTGGCATGCAAAGAAAATTTAAAAAACACATTTTTTTTTTTTTGTGTTGTTCTGTTATATAGTCCCAATAAGATAAATTTGAAATGTTTTTATGGCATTCCTTCTAGGGAGGTTCATCAATAAATTGGCCCCAATATTGGTTATTAGCTGATGCTTGCATGTGAAGCTAATCTTATCTGCCTCTGCAAAAATCTAAAAATCAACCAATGTCTTTTATTGCTTATTGTGAGAGAAAGCTTACTGACATTTGCATGGCATAGTCACTCCACTGTTGTCAACTCAACGACTTTTTTGCTGTATTTAGCAATATTACAGACAAAAAATAATAATTATCAGCCAAAATCGGAATCGGCAGGTCAGGCTTTTTAAAGATTGATAGTCTGCGATCAGCCAGAAATCAGTGCATCCCTAATTTTTTCAACACTTTTTAACGTTTTACTGTTGTGTGTCTGCAGTTTGCAGCCATAGACACAGCAGGACAATGTATGGCTGTTGCAGGCAGGCGGGGCTTTGCACACTACTCCTTATTCACAAGGAAATGGAAGCTGTTTGGGAACATCACTCAGGTAAGCAGACACTCATCCCATTTTGTATAATAAATAAGACTTGTGAGATGAGATGAAAATAACTGTTCGTTTGCAGGAGCAGAACATGACTGTGACAGGAGGTCTTGCCTGGTGGAAAGACTTTGTTGTGGTGGCATGCTACGATTTCACAGACCAGCAAGAGCAGGTGACAGTGGCAGAATTGGCCTCATTATTTCTCTTCAGTTCTGTGTCTGAAGTTCTGTTTGTCTCATTATGGTGACTGATTCATCTGTCTAGTTGAGGCTCTATCAGCGATCATCTAACCTGGACAACGCCTTCGCCTCGGTTACCAAGCTCCACTCTGACACGCTGCTGCTCAACGTCTTCAGAGATATGGTCATCCTGTTCAGAGCTGACTGCTCAATCTGCCTCTATAGCATAGAGAGGAGGAATGACAGGTATTACTCTCTGAACTTCATCTTCTTTTGGTCATAATCTCATCAAATTTCTTTATGGTTGGATCATTTTCTGGACAAAATGTTCCTGATGTGCCGAAACTAAACTGTCTATTTTTAAATCGATACTCCTTTATTTTTTGGCCATTTGTGCACCAATTTCTCTTTTTGGTCTAAAATATCTGATCAATCCCTTCCTGTGAAATAGCTGAAGAAACTGAAGTAAGAATATTTGATGTAAAACCAGATCGCATGATTTCTATGCCTTTTCATTTGGCTAAAATGCTTTTGCTTAACCTTTTCTGTTGAGACTTTGCCTCCACCCTCTGGTAAAAAAAAGTAATTACAGATGTTTATTTCTTGACTTATGTTTTTTTATGAAGATATTTAGCACTTTATTTCAGTTTTTGGAATCTCTTGGTATTTTTTTTATTTATTTATTTATTATCGTTGCATTTTTTATTAAGTAACATTAGCACTACGCTCTATCGTGTAAACCATGAGTCAAACTCTGGCCCACCATAGCTTATGTTGCCCTCTAGACTCTAAAAGCCATGTAAATAGACATGTCATGGAAAAATGGTTGTGTTAAACATTATCTCATCAATCAAATCACAGCAGATTTTATCTGTATACTGCCAGGTTAAATCAATGTGGGAAAGAACCTGTTGTAGAATCTTGAGGAAAACCAGCATCACTATCAACCATTGCATAATATTTTTATTGTTGCTTTCTTTTTTGTTTAAAAATGACTAAACGTAAGCATTTTTCAAAAACACCCCTCATGATTTTCAATATGTGTTTTTGTTCTTCCAGTCCAACTCCATCTGTTAGCGTGGAGCTGCTGCAGGAGGTGTCCATGTCTCGCTACATCCCTCATCCAGCTCTCGTGGTCTCGGTCACGCTCACATCGGTGCGCACAGAGACTGGCATCTCTTTGAAAGCACCGCAGCAGGTAACAACAACACATTAAAACCCACGCTCACCGAGCTGGGACCAGAGGTATGATAATATGTGTGTTTCTATGTCAGGCCTGCATGGCAGAAAGCATCATGTTGAATCTGGCTGGCCAGTTAATCATGCTGCAGAGGGACCGATCGGGACCACAGGTACGAGACAAAGAGACGCCTGCTGTCAACAAGAAGCTGGTAAGTACAAACTTCTTTCTATTTTTATTTTCACTGAATACAACCCTAACCGTTTTTGTTTTTGTCTTGTAGCTACCGTTCTGTCCCCCGGTGGTGCTGGCTCAGTGCGTGGAGAACGTGTGGACCACCTGTCGCTCCAACAAGAAGAAGCGCCACCTGCTGGAGGCTCTTTGGTTGTCCTGTGGGGAGGCGGGAATGAAAGTTTGGCTGCCGCTGTTCCCCAGGGACCACCGGAAGCCGCACTCGTTCCTCTCCAGACGCATAATGCTGCCCTTCCACATCAACATCTATCCACTGGCGGTGCTGTTTGAGGATGCCCTGGTGCTGGGGGCGACCAACGAGACCGTACTGTATGACGGACTGCAGGGGTCCTCTGAGCCACTGGAGGCGCTGTTTCCTTACTGCACAGTAGAAAGAACCTCCCAGATCTACCTCCACCACATCCTGAGGCAGCTGCTGGTTCGCAACCTGGGCGAACAGGTTTGTTTGTTTGTACTTGATTCTGATTGGACCGCTTCATGGGAAAACTCTAGCCTGACTATTGCCTTCCTACGCAAATTTGCTCAGTTCAAATATCATTTCACATCTTCATCTGGGTTTTCTCCCATTGACTTGGATTTCTCTAGTAAAATTTCTCTAGTGAACAGAAGGAGAAGTTGTGAACGAGGACACTGATTTTCTGCACCGTTATTGAAATGTAGTCTTACTGTACTTTTAGCAATACAAATGGAGGAAGTGAACAAAGTCGTTCAGTCTGTGCTGGCTCCCAAATATTAAATTAACATTAATAGCTGCCTCATTCGGCTTGACACATCTTGCTTTGCAGGTAGGAATGGTTATTTACAGCACAGGGAATTTCCGGTAAGCTTCACAGTGTCGAACTAGGGGTAAGCGATGTGGATATAGTCAAGTAAGACCTACTTATTACTTTATTTTTTTAGATAACTGTATGGCTGTGAGTACATGACACAGCAACTACAGCCCCATACACACAAATACTGCTCTTGAAAATATATCATTTGTATTATAGTTTTTTAGGACACCAGTCACATAAAGAAGTGTGATTTGTATCACTAAACTGCACATAGTAACTGGATTTAATCATATTTTCAAATTTATGGATATGCTCGTTAAACAGACAATGGAGAAGGTAGAAAAATAAACAGTTCCGACAATTCAGACAGTTTTGGGGGATTTTAAGCATGATTAATTGAAATTTATTGTGACAGGGATAAATCAAAATTCTTATTATAAGAAATTTATCTCGATGAAGGATGATGAACGTTACAGTGAATGCCCACCAACACAACAAGCTTGCACAAGCCAGCCAATCTGTACGAAGCAAAGTGTTGAATAAGGGACTGGTTTTTACCAGGTTAGGAAAATTCGAATATAGGACTCATTTTTAAAATATTATTTTCCCCCCTCAACTCCTAGGCTTTGATGCTGGCTCAGTCATGTGCCGCCCTGCCCTACTTCCCTCACGTCCTGGAGCTGATGGTTCACGTGGTGCTGGAAGAAGAGGCAACCTCACGGGAGCCCATTCCCGACCCTCTGCTTCCCACCGTGGCCAAGTTCATTACGGAGTTCCCCCTCTTCCTTCAGACCATCGTCCACTGTGCCCGGAAGACCGAGTACGCTCTGTGGAACTACCTGTTTGCAGCTGTGGGAAACCCCAAAGACCTGTTTGAGGAATGCCTCATGGCTCAGGATCTGGACACAGCAGCTTCCTACCTGATCATCTTGCAGGTAAGAAAGGGGAAAACAACAAAACCTATCCCATTTAGACTAAAACGAAAGTTACATATGTAATCACGGTTCTGTGAATCCCGGATCTTAGGGATGAAATAGATCATTTTTTAATGTTTGCTCTCTTGTCACCTCCAGAACATGGAGGTTCCAGCCGTGAGCCGGCAGCACGCCACTCTTCTCTTCAACACGGCTCTGGAGCAAGGCAAGTGGGACCTGTGTCGGCACATGATCCGGTTCCTCAAAGCCATTGGCTCAGGAGAGATGGAGTCTCCGCCCCCAACGCCATCAACTCAGGTCAGAGAATTTAATTAGATACAATATTATAGTTTTCTTTAATCGTACTGTTTTTTTTTTGTTTGTTTGTTTGTTTGGGTCTTTTTTTTTGTTTGTTTTTACCAAAATTTCGGATGATGTACATCTGAAAACATAAAGCAGTGTTCACAGGAGTCCTGGAAATCCTTAAATGCTTGAATTTTACTGTTGGAAAGCTGTACAAACCCAGATAAAATATTCTGATAATTTGTGTTTCAAATTCATAACTCTTGTGAAAATCCTCCCTTATCCTTACTGTTTTAACTATTTATGACAACAAGAATCATATCTTTATAAAGATGAACATGGAAATAAAGTAGACAACATGATTGTTTCTTCAGGAACCCAGTTCAACCGGCGGCTTTGAGTTCTTCAGAAATCGCAGCATCAGCTTGTCTCAGTCTGCAGATTCCATCTCTACAGGAAAGTTCAACCTGCAGAAGACCTTCAGCATGCCCAGTGGATCGTCTGCTAAAGGGTACGGACCCAGTCTGGGTCAGCTTTGTAGCAGATGTTTACCTTTACCATCCAGCTGTTGTCACTTCAGTGAGTGTCTGTGGTGTCTGCTCTCAGTCGGGACGTGGAGTGTGCAGAGAACATGTACATCGACATGATGCTGTGGCGCCACGCCCGCCACCTCCTGGAGCAGGTGCGTCTCCGTGACCTCGGGTGCTTTTCTGCCCAGCTGGGCTTCGAGCTCATCGGCTGGTTGTGCCGCGAGAGAAACCGCGTGGCGCGGGTCGACGACTTCGTTTCGGCTCTGAAGAAGCTCCACAAAGATTTTCTGTGGCCCTTCCCCGTCATTCCCGTGGGAAGCCTCAGCTCCCCTCTGAAGAACGGACGCTGTCGCAGCAGTGAGCAGACTGCAAATGTAGCTACTTTTAGCTTCCTCCTGCTCCTGTTGATGGTTTTTTGTTTTTTCCTTGTTCCTCAAAGTGCTGAGCACGCAGTTGCTGAAGTCTCAGTCTGCAGACAGTCTGCTGAACAGCGACATGGACACAGCCCCGCCTTCCACCGAGACCGCCAACCACACCTGGATGGACGGGCTTGAGCAGAGCGCCAAAGACATGGACACAGCCTCGTCTGCTCACTCCAACCAAAACTCACCGCAGACGCATGACGCCTTCCTGTCGCTGCTAACTAACAAAGGTAAAAATCTTTTCAGCCTTCTTTAAAAAAAAAAAAAAAAAAAGAAAAAAAAACCTCAGGCACTGACTGTTCATGTCTGTCTCTGCGTTCAGTGGAGGAGTACAGCGTTGGCTCGGCTACAGACCTCACAGAGACCAGCTCGGTGGTGGACGGCGACTGGACCATGGTCGATGAGAACTCCTCCACTTTGAGCTTGAGTCAGGCCGAGCTGGAGCACATCTCCATGGAGTTGGCCAACAAAGGCCCGCACAAGTCCCAGGTGCAGCTCAGGTGAGAAGTTCAGATTTTTGTCTCTTTTTTTATTTTTAGTTTCTAGTTAAAACATTTATGGGATTTAAACCAGAAGCTTTGTTTGATGTCTGTCCCTTAGGTACCTCCTCCATGTGTTCATGGAGGCAGGCTGTTTGGAGTGGTGTGTTGTAATTGGTCTGATCTTGCGGGACGCAAACGTCATCAAGCAGGTGATCAGCTTCCTGGACAGCCCAGAGGTTCCTCCAGAGACTTCACAGAGCCTCCGAAACGGCTTGTTGGCCGTTGACGCCTGGGCCTCCACTGACTGGTGGGTGTTCATACAGCGGCTGCACCTCAAAGATTTAGTCATTACAAGTTATATATTTCACATTTTGAGTATTGTGAAGAGTTTTAACACAAAGTAGGATATAATTGTAAAGAGGAAGAAAAGTTATATTTGCTAGGCTTCATATAGTGTTAGCGCTATATTTAATAGTGTTATACTACTAGGTAATAAACTATTTATATCAGTATTTTCTGGGAATTTATTCCAAGAAGTGCTAATATTAATTGTAAATAATTGAATAGAGATAACAACAAATTTAATTATCAAAGTTAAAGTTCCTTGCACTCCTAGTTTTGCAACTGCAGTTTAGAAAAACATGGTGTCTTTCTTTGAGCATGTTCAAACAAAATCCATGGTTCCTGTAAAAACTTTCAGTAAAAGAATGAATTAAAATTAAACTTAAAATGTACATAATCAATTAGAGAGGGTATTCAATGCCTGTAAATATGTTAATCACAGGTCTTAATTTTTTTCATGGTAGGATTATTTAATGTATTTTCTTTATTCCATCAGGCAAAACTCACACTCTGACATCTTCATTGCATTCTGTGACTTGAGATGCTAATACATCCTTGTTAGCTAGCTAACTAGATTTTTTTCCTCTATTATTGCCTCAAAGCCAGATTCACAGTTCTTCTTATGTTTGATTATATAGTAGTAAGTTCCCACCAATCATCCCCTGTGTTTATAGCTTTTTCTGTCTTAAATTTCATTCAAGGTGGCATTAAAAAGCCTTGAACTTGATTTGCTGGAACCTGTAGATATCCCGTTCCTGTTGTCTCTCACTAACCCGTCGCTCTCCACTCTCCAGCCTGGGGTACAAACCGTTTCTCAACCTGATCCAGCCGCAGCTGCAGCAGCTGCTGGACTCGACGGCGGAGCAGGTGCAGCCCGAGGCCTTCCAGCCCGCCAGCCAAAGCTGCAAGCTGGCCGCCTCTGAAGGCCCGGGAGGAGCCGCTGCCCCTCGGCCCGAGGACAGCAGAGGGGGGGCGGCTCCGCTCGGTCTGGCGCTGCCCACGCTCGAACCCGCTGGAGTCTTTTCCCGCTCTCCGCCTGAAGACTCTCCGCCTGAACAAACGGAGGAGCAGAGAGAGGAGGAGGGAAACTATGACTGTACCTTGTCCTGAACGCCAGGACCGTTCCTGGGACTCCAACCTGTGAATTTCAGGCTGAGGAAGCAGCAGCTGCTGACTGGAATTAGATGTTGCATCAGCTTGTCTGCGCACAGAAAGTTCCTCTCCCTCCAGGTTCATACTTCAGTCAGTATTATTCTATCTTTAAATCCGCCCTTTTATTCAAGGCGTACTGAGCTACCAGCTGGCTCTGACATTCTCTAGCATTTCACCAAAATGTGCTGTGTAGAAAAAGGTCAACTATGTCAGTTTTTACTCCTTCTGGAGGTGTTTGGAAGCTGCAGGGCAGCACAGAAAAGCACCAGGCTTTTTTTTTTTTTCTTTCATTCCAGTAAAGTCAAAGAGTTTGAGCATCATGCTACATTACTTAGCAGCCTGCAGAACAAAGCTTTGCTCAGAAACCATGAGATGTGTATGAGCCTGCAGCACCTCCTTCCATACCTCATCGTTTTAGGATATTTTCATACCTTTTTAAATAACTGGACCAGCGAGAATATTTTTCTACCAACGATCACTCTGGAGTTTCCCCTCTGAAAAACACTTGAGTTCTACGTAGCTCTGGTGTGTAGTATATTCTACACGCTATACTGGTGTGTAGTATTGTCTCAGAAGGGAATCAGTGTTGTCCTGTTAAAGGTACCAGAATCCTGACCTCCCTGAAATCTGTCGGCTGTTTTCTCAAACTTTCAAACAAGCAAATTGGGCATAAAGCAGAACCCAATTTAGCTTTTAATAATAATAATAACCCTAATTCATCCAGTCACTGATGTGCTCTTAAAGCTGCTTTGATTTCTCTGTTTCTATCAGTTTGTGGTAAATCCCTCCTCTGCAGTGTTAACAGTGAGGCATCAGTGTAAACTAAAGGGAACTGATCTGACTCGTCCTCTCCAGCGGTGCAGTGAGTTTGCTCTCCCCGTGTTCATTACGTATTAACATGACGGGCGGCTGTGACCACTTGGAACTGATTTTATTGTATTAGTCCTCATTATTGCTGTTTATTTATTGGCATTATAGCAGAGTGGAGGTTTGTTTTTATGACTGAGAATGAGCTTACATAATCAGACTGGTGCGTTGGCTGTCAACCACAGGCACTAAAAGGGTTTTGGCAGTATTATAATGTGCAATGCGTTTGAAATGTTACTTAAGCTTTATGTTTTTACGTTCTCCACCTCCTGTGTTTTCTCTTTATCCTAGACCAAAACAGTCTGTAGGTTTGCTTGTGTTGAAATCGTCAGCTCTCAAGGCGGTTTGTTTCAGAAATCTCCCCATCGTCAGAAATCCCGTCTCAGAACAGAAAAAAAGGTGCTGCGGTGAATTTGAATCCAGTCCCAGCGGGCCCACCCTCCACAGCCACACTACGCTGCGACCTTTATCACACTTGAAAACAGTCAAACTCGACGAACCAAAGACTTCAACGTTCAGAGGCCTTCTGTTGAAACTCGACAGAGTCGTTATGCAGAGGGAACCGAACCTCGAACCCATTCACCACTCGAAACCGATGCTGACAGAATCCAAGACGGTTTCCTACGGAAATAAATATTGCAGATGTTTTTTTGTTTTTTTTTTCCTTCGCTGCAGGGTGACGGGGTGGACAGTCAGCCATGGCTTCCTCCCTGCTGTGTACAGTTTAAAAGTATTGCCTGTTTGCTCTGAGGGACATTTCGCCTTTGGGGCGGCAGACATTGTGAATGCAGTGTAAAGACGACTCTTGTACATTTTGCCTTTTCTACTCATTGTTCAGTTTTCTACTGTTTTTTTCCGTGTACATACAGACCAATAAATTATTTTTAAAATGAATATTTTGCCTTGTTGAACTCAACTCGACATTTTGTCACTCAAATTTGATGAGTTCTGCTTGGATACATGACCAAGGAAAAAGGGAAATTTTAGGGAACATTGAACATTGCTTTTCAGTCTCTAAATGTGTAAAAATAGAGACCTGGAGCCCTAAAGATCTTTTCATAACAAATTTAAATTTCTACATTTCTTTCTGCATTTGTAGTAAAAGTTTGAGTTTCAACATATTAATGTCTTATATTTAGGTCCCACAAATAATTAAACTCTGTTCTGACTTGGAGTTTAGCATAAGGCAGAACTACCAGCCCAAATATGACCAGAATTTATAATTCTCTATATAGTAAGTAGTAAAATTAATCCTTTGATTTTTTTTATTATTATTATTATTGTGTTTTGTGGCTTAAAAAACAAGATCCTGATGGTCAGTCTGTTGTATGGATAAAACCCAACATTTCAAATACATTGCAGTGCCTAAGCTGCTGAAGGTCACACATTATATATATATATATATATATATATTTTTTTTTTTTTTCCCAGGTTTTTTGTGGGCTTTAGTGACCTTATTTAAAAGTAGGCTGACAGGAGAGGGGGGAAGACATACAGCAAATGTCGCCGGGCCGGGAATCGAACCCACGTCGAGGACTAAGGCCTCCAAAAGAGGGTTGTCCTTAAATCCCTACACCACCACAGCATGCCCACACATTATACATTTCTAAATTTTTCAGGGACATGCAGACTCCACGCAGGGCGCTTTAATCCAGAACCTTTTCACTACCAGCCACGATACTAAAATAAAAACACAAGCAAACAAAGTTAGAAGCATTTTAATTTCTGCTACTTTAGTTCAACCATTTTGCATATTGTAAAATCTCATCTTCTCAACATATAGAGACCCAGTTTCTATCAGTCCAACAATAAGACTAACATTTGTCTTATTGGTGATGAAAATGACCCATCTTCCTGATAATGTTCAGAACATTTAAAAAAAAAAAAAAACATGAGCGAACAGTTCAGGTAACAAAAAAAAGTCTTGAAATCAGTGACATTAAGACATTTCAGTGAGTACAGTTGATTTCTCAACCTGATATAAACACGATGAAAATAAAGCTACATCCAAGTATGAGGTTGTGCAGAATATAACACACACACACTCAGTGCTTGGTCAGTTTTATTACCTCATCGGCTCTAATTTTAAAGTTCAATTTCTCAAGGAAACCTTTTTATTCGTCTTGCACAAGGCTTGTGAGCAGCTGTGGTCAAACAGTGGGAGCACCAGCAGCACAGGAGGAGGAAACCTCTCACAACTTTCATGTCCAACATTCTCGTATTTAATATCAAAACATCTTGAAATTCTCTGGACCTCGGAATATGTTCACAGAAAATAAAGGAATGATTTATTTAACAGCTTGTTTATGCTTTCAAATCTCAACTAGGTCTAAAAAAATATTTACTTTCAATAGATTTTTCTTCTTTAATACTGCATATGGACCTCAACTATTAATTAAATTAGTCCATGTTTGCCGCTTAAGTCCACCTACATCTCATCTGGCGTCTAATTTTAACACAATAGATGGTCGCAAGGACAAAGTTGTAACGTTACCCAAGACGTCAAATATGAGAAGCTGCTTCCGACTGATCAGAGGATAACACCAACGTTGACAAATCAACCTCATTTGGGTCTTTTAATTGTCCGTTTTAGTTTGTTTTTCCCACAAAGTGACCTGATTACACAACATACAACTAATGTTTGAATGTCTTTTCAATACTCTTCTCATATGAAATAGTGAATCTCATTTAAAACAGCATTACCTCTACCTATGTGGGACATGAAATCAGTTTCAACGTGTGTTTAGGATAATGGTGGTGGCAGCATCATGGCAGAATGGTGCAAAGAATGGAGCCTTTGAAGCAGGATCTTTCTTGTCTTTTTCTATGCTGATGTTCAACTTGTTTAAACTTTAGACATTGACAATGGCATTCCAGAGGCTTCCACTTTCTTTTAGCCAATTTCCCTTCATCTGAAGAGGACAGTTTGGGTTAGATCATTGAAAATTGGGCACAGCTCCATGTTGCAGCTGGAAAATCATCCCAAACTTTGATCAATGCTTCTGGAATGGATGTGCAGCGATTCTTGGTGACAACGGATTTACTTAAAAGCCAGGAAATCGTACACTTTACCTATTTCAGCCAAGAACAGTGTCAAGAATACAGACAGAATTGAGCCAAAAGCCAAATGATAGTTGCAAAACATGAGATTTGTCCAAATATTAGTAGAGTGTATGCAATCCTTAAAAAAAGGCCTCAAAACAAACCCAAGCTTGTGCACCCACTTCCTGTTTTTGGAATTAACAGAATAATTATGTTGTGCTGTGCTATCAGGTCACAGCAAGAAAAAAAAGACTTCAAATGCAACATGAAATCATTCAACAAAAAAACTGAAATACTGATAATGAATTTAGGTAAGTTTGTAAGTATGTTTCAGGTCTTTGTTATGATGAGGGGAAGAACAGAGCTTTAGCTGTTCCAGAGCAGCTGGGTGAAACTTTCAAGGACATCTCATTACGTTTCTATAAACCATCAAAATGTATTAATTTGTTGTTTCCATTCCTCAAATAATAGAATAAACTCAATCTGCTGCAGAATGTCGTGCGTTGCAGGCAGAAGTATAAAAACAAACTTCAACATGAACCTAAGGGAGAGATTTTAATCTCCAACATTTGCAAACCAACTAGAATCTCTAAAACTTTCTGTGCGTCCTTTGAAAGCAGAAAACTTAAGGCCTCGTTCTGCCCTGCCATCTATTCTGCATGAAAGCAGCTAAATGAACAAAACTAAATCACATTTCCCAAAGTTTCAGCTTGAAAGGTGGAGGCAACACATCAGTGCATGATCTCTATGAATGCAGTACTTGATGAGATTCAGATCATTTAGTTTATAACTCTACAAAATCATCAGCTAAATATTAACATTCAATGTAGAACAGGTTCAATAACTAACGGTGTTGATCACTGTGTCTCAAGGTTAAAGCGGCTGTTAATAGCTGGGTTGTTGTTCAGACAGATGATCCTCCACATTTAGATAAAACAGAAACAACTTAAACACCAAACATCGTACAGGCCTCCTTTAGCAGCACCGGTGGATTTTTGTTTTACATTCACACACACCTTATGTCCTCGAAGTTTAATTATGGTCCGGTCACAGCAGGTCATTTTAAATTAACAACAGGATTTAAGATTTGCATACGAGTGTTTACGGTTATTTTCGATGAGGAGCTGAAACAAGCCAACAAACATCCTGTAAATCTTTCTCGGCAAAAAGAATGAATCTGTATGACAAAGAAATATCAAATATTATGACAAGTCATATAATATTTATGGATTTTAACAAAATGCATCAGATCCGATCTAACAATTATGCTGAATTATATTTGTTCCATAAAATATACGGCCATTTTTAGAAAGATAAAATTAAAAAGGAATATAATTTATTTTCTTAATTTCAGGAATCCACAAAGGGAAAAATTTGCTGCATAAAAATTTAAAGTAATGATTTTTTTCTCTTTTTTTCTACATTGAATAACTGTGGAACTACTTATTAAAAGTTACAATCCATAAAATCTAAAATTAGTGAACAAATTGTAATAAAATAGCGGTCCACTAATGTGAGGAGCAAAAAGTAATGAAATTAAAACAAAGAATGTTTTTGCTGCAGTGTTTCCTAATTAATTATTAAGCTCACTAAACTTTCGCCGTTCTATTAAAAAACTTAATTAGATTATAACTAATATACATAACTTCCTCATTGCTTAGATTCATTTGGCGCCAGAAAGAGACAACAGAACAATCAAGTGGAACAAAACAAATCCAGTTAAGGAAAAGAAAGTCACTGGAACTGCCGCAGACCCCATGAAGGCTAATCAGGTTTAAGAAAAGTAACGTTAAAGCAAGATGAAATGTTAATAAGCATCACTTCGGTGTGGAACGGAACAGGAGAGCTTTGTTACTGAAAGACTCAAGGAATACATTTAAAAAAATAAAAATAAAAGCAAAGAAAGGATTCTCTTCATTTCTTTCTTACTCTATTAAAGCTAGCATATGAATATCTTTTCTAGTGAACTTTTAGAAACACTGACATCTCGGTCAGTTCTTTATGATTTTGCTGCACGCTTTTTAACAGCTTGAGCAGATATTAACATTTCTCATTTAAACCTGTGGATGTTGTTCGCTTTAAATCTGCAGGACAGGAAGGAGCAATAAGGAGTTTCACGGTTAGTCGTCAGGATTTGCAACATATATTTGATTTCTTTTTTACACTTTATAAAAGGAGCCGACATGAGAGAGGGTTTGCGTCTCCCCGTCAGGACAGTACAGACATCTGCAGCCGATCCAGAGGCACGTTTAGTGTGACGGCAACCCGGCAGGTTTGCTGGTAAACAGAGCGACTTACACATGCGGTGTGAATCAGCGCTTGCATGTGAGAGGGACGAAACGTGAGGGAAGAAGAGTGAGAGTGTTAAAAAAAAAAAGAAAAATCAAACTTAAGACTCCTTTGTTTCACTAACCCAGTAGAGAGCATGAGGCTTGTGGTGGCCTGAGCGCCGATGCTGCTCAGTCAGCTGCTCAGCCCGCCGACACAGTGATGGAGGTCTCTCTCTCAGGCAAGGCGGCACGCAGCGCGGGTATTAGTGTAAAAGGGAGCAGATTCGTTCTCTGAGCTGTCTCAGTGGGCCGTCGCCGCTCCTCTGTTTCAGCAGCGATGTCCTCAGTACCGGTACATGTCGTAGGTACTGACCCAGGAGGAGGGGAAAGCCCAGATGGGAAACTTCCGGAGAATTTCCTCCAGCTGAGCAGTCCGTCGGTCTTCGCCGAAGAAATAATGCGTCGATATGGCAACGGAGATCATCCCCTCAGGGCCGGCTGGATCTGGTTCTGTGGGGGGCTGACAGAAAATAAAATCATGAGTCTCACGCCGCTGGTATGGAGGAAGGAACCGAACCCAAACCTACGGTTTCATCATTTCACTGAGCTGCTTGCTCTTTATTCTCTTTTTATACTTAAATATGCCCTATTATGTTGCCTTGAACTGGCTAAGATAACTCTATCTGCATCGCATCTTTTTCCACAAAATCCCTCTTTAATAATGCAATTTCCTGTTTTGAGCGCCTTTCAGGATGAGCTGTTTTGGGGCTTCTTTTTTTTTTTTTAAATAAGCTGCAGCTTTACATTTGCATGTAAAAATGGCTGCAAGCAATCTTTGACAAGCAGATGTAGAGCCTCCTGCACAACCAACAAGACTGCAGCAACTGGTTGGCTTCTGGATTGTAAGTCATCAACAAAGCACCTGTTTTTTCCAGCAGCCATTGTACAAAGCATACAGCGGTAAAACCAGCTGACCAAACGTCCTGGAGCTTCACTTTGCTAGCTTGCTAAGTAACAGGCTGGGCTTTGCTTGGGTTGCTTGTGAGGGGCAGTGCCTGCTGATAATACGTCACATTAATAAGGTTTTTAAAACGACTCCTTTTCCAGACACCAAAAATTTTTAACTTATTGCCAAAAACTGCTGGATGTTTTCTGAAAGCGCTCAACCTGTTTTTAGAAGCAAAAAAATGCAAAATGTAAATTTTGCATAACAAGTCCCCTTTAAAGACTTTCATGTGACAATAAATCTATGTATTTACAAACATTTTTCAGCATGAGCTAATCCCCCACAGACTTTGCTAGCTGAGGCCTTAAGAACATGCTTGGCAGAAACCCAGAAATGTCCAGAACTAAAACAGAAAGAACGTCCTCTGACAGAAAGTAGAACATCCGACTGTCAAACATGTAACACATTACAAGTATTTAACAAATTACTGAGATCATGTTACTTATCTGAAAGGGGAGATCTTTAGGTCTTCTGACTCAGACTTGGGTGAGAAAACTGATATAGCTCATTTCTTTTTACCACAGTGTTAAGTTGCTTCTGATATTTTCTTTCAACATCAGGCAACATCCAGCTTAATAGAGCATTACCGCCACCAACTGGTAAGAAAGTGTGAACCAAATGTCGCCAAAAAACTTCCCATCAGGACATAGGTAGATGATATTTGAAGTCAAACCTTCAGGGCGTTCTAATGATGCGCTAAAACAAAATGGAGGAATAGTTTGTCATAGACGGTACCTGTATTTCAAACCAAAAGGTCCATGTAGAGGCATCGAGGCCGTGGGAATAAAAGACAAAGTATTCTCCGTTCAGGTCAAACTGAGGCGTCCCATCACCGAGAGACCAGGTGGACAGACTGGCTCCTCTGTGAGGCATCAGATACAGAGACATGTGGCTGGGCCCTGAGTGAGACAAAAGGGACAAAAGGACACACTCTTACCTAAAATGCTCACAAATTTCCAAAGAAATTACTAAATATTTTGTTAACGTCTTCTCTAGTTCAGTTCTTCCCTCTAATGTGCTTTTTACCTTTGACACTGAAAGTCAGCTTGACAGTTCCCCAGCTCGTCTCCTCCTTGGACATAAGGCTGAAATCCACCGGAGAACCAGGAGACACTTCCGGGGCGGGAAGGTACCAGTTCTTCCTGCAAACACACCGAAGCTCTCTGTGGAGTCGAGCCGAGGACGTGAAAACAAGCGGTATGCAGTCAAGTCTGTCGCTCTGACCTGCTGAGGAACTTCACAGGCAGGAACCAGGGGTAACCGCAGAAGGGCCGGTCCTCTCGGCAGCGGGTCCGGATGCTGTCGTTGATCTCGGGGATCTGAGGCGTGATGTGCTGAACTGCGGTGAAGTCGAAGCTGTTGATCCAGATGCCAGAGTCTCTGCTCTCCACCTGGCCCTGCAGGTTGTGGAAGGTCCGAGTCGTATGCTGCAGAGAGACGGAGTTTCAATCAGGGGTGGAGAGTTTTATCATGCACAGAAAATTTGTCCTGTCAGTTTTTTTTTAATATAATCTGTAAACAAATTTGCTTTGTAACTTTAGAACCTGCAGGAATATCCTCTTTGGCCGGGGGCTGTTTGGATTCCCGGAGTAAGGAAAGAAGAGGCCGCCCGACACCAACAGGAACATAACAACGAACACCGAGCCCAGAGCTGCCAGGACCCACTTAGTGCTCCTCACCAAATAGACAAAATGCAGCTGAAAAAAGAAAATATGTGCATTAAAGTAAAACCAACATTCACCACAATCTTCTAAAAATCATTTTAAAAAGTGAAGGCTTAATTAAAGCAAACTAAGTAGAAATGTAAGATTTTCTGTTTTGGAAAATAAAACAGACTCTTTAGTTAAACATTCTGAATTTCTGAATGAATACTTACAAAGTAAGAGGAGAGGAAAACGATTGCCAAAGTGACCAAAGAGGCCATCACCACCTCAGGGGGGATCTCTGTGCCACTGCGGCCCATGATGGGGGTGAAAATCTCAAACACCACCCAGATGAGGAACATGAAGTGGACATATGGAAACGCCAGGCCCAAAAGATACAGGCCGCTGTACTTCAGTGATGCTCCTGGAGGAAGAAAAGCTGTTTGTGAGGAAGTCCAAAAACCAGGCAGATTTTTTTTTTTTATCTCAGTTGCTTCTGTAGACCTTAATAAAAAATTATATTTTAGTTTGTTACATTTTTTTTTCCAAGACAAGTTCTGCCACCATTTATATGAACAACACCCCTCTGCAGTCAACATCTTTCATAAATGCAACATAAACATGACTAAAGTGTTGACAAAATGCTTTTAAAAAAAAACACATTGCAAGATTGAAAAAAAATCTAGGATATGTGTTGTTTTTGTGGCATTATATTCCAAGTCCTAATGTGACAGTAAGTCAAATAGGACTGTAGTCTAATTTTTTCTGGACCTCTAAATAAACAAAATAATGGCCACTGGAATGTTGCAATGCAGAAGGTCCTGCAGAAGGCAGTGAGGGAACTGAGAAGATCATTTAAGAGCTTTTAACTGTTTTTAATCAAATCAAAGAGCACTCCAAAAAATATCTGGTTAAGCAGTTAAAAGATGGCTACTACACTTTTCAATTATAAGGCAAATTCTGGTAAATTTGTCTAAACTAAGTGAGCGATACCTATCACTCTTCTTAACGTGACACTGCTTTAAAACTACAGCTGACCAGCTGAGTTTATTATGTCGTTGACTGCAGGCCATAATTCACCTCCAAATCTGAGTCTGAGTAATTTTATGCTTAAATATCGCGAAATGAGTTGCAAATGTTTACCTCTGTGTTTAAATTCCTTTGTCAGCAGAAGCCTGGTGACCAGGGGGAAGGCCACCATCAGCATGGGAACGTAGGCTGAACACAAACCCCGCTGGGTGAGCCACACCAGGCTGCAGCACCAGAGCAGCAAGCTCACGTCAAAATACAGATCGCCCAGCTCCACCAGACGGACACCCTGGGTGAGACACACACATGATGCCCAGCTCTGATGTACCAATTCACACCTGAGAGGTTGGAAAAATGTGCAGGCAATTTTGGTTCTGAATGTTTTCTTCACTGCCACTTAGAAAAGTCTAAGTTTTTTTTTTTTTTTTTTTTTACTTAAGAGAGTTACTGGCTGCAGAAACTCATCGCTCGGCACGCTCAGAACCCTCCTCACTCAATCTTCCTCAATTTCACCAAGAAGATTTACAAGAAAAACAAGTGATGGATGGAACATTTCAGGAAAGAATTGCAACTATGGTGTAAGAATCAAAAGAGAGAAGTTTCAGACCGATCTGAGCTGAACAGGAATATTTAAGTAGCTTTTCAGTGAGTTATAAATGACTGGCAATACTCATCATAATCATCATCATTGCTAATATTGCTATTACTTTATTATTATCATTATTAGTAGTAAAGTAGCATTGTTTTTATTATATTCAGTAATCTAAAACTAAGAGTTTTTATGTATTTATTTATTGTTTTTCCTAATTATATAATGCTTTTTTAAAATTTCTCTCTCATTTATGAACCATATCAAGACTCCACTGCACATTTAGTTTTGTTTCTGACTGTTCACCTAATTTTAATGCCTTAAAAAAAAAAATAAATAAAGTTATCTGAAAACTCACTCCGTAGTACAGGTTTTTGGCCAGTGTGTGGATGAGAATCATTTTCCCGGTGGCTGCAGCTCCATACAGACAGATGGCAGCATAAAAGTGAGTGTACCAAAACATGGAGCGTCCCAGCAGAGTGATCAGAAGAGCAACAATGAACACCGACAGCAGAGCAACGAACCAGCCCAGCACTGCTACACCCGTGGCACAGGCCAGGTCCCGAAGGTAACGCCCACCTGTAAGAGATTTAGATAAATATCATAAGAAGAGAAACACAAACTGGTCCAGGGAATGACAGAACGTTTCTTCCACAAGAAATAACTAGACCTGCCTCGATTGCCGGGCAGAGACGCCTTCTTGGCTAGATACAGGAAGGTGGCTGCAGCAACCATGTAGTTGATGATGGTGCCAACGCGAGCTGGATAGGCAACGGCAATCACCCCCAGCAGGTCGAAAAACACCATGTTTCCATGGCGATACTCCGAGGAGTCTGCCAGCTTCTCTGACGATACCAGGTGCTTCAAAACAGCCAAGATGTTGTCACCTAGCGGCAGGAGGAGCGTACAAAAGTAGTAAGCTCACAATCAAAACAGATAGTGTAGAAATCCATGTATGCTATTTTGGAAAGAGTCAAATTAGTTTTTGGTAGAAAGCTGAACAGAACATCTACTTTATAGCATAGATGTGAAGCCGTGTTCACTGCATTTGGTCCAGTTAAATTAATAAACACAAAAAAAAGGTCCAGATTGTAGTTTAGATTTCTCTCCTCTTTACTCCACGTAGGAGGTCTGAAATCAGTGAAACCCATTAAAGAGGTTTTCATGTTTCTTGTTAATCATTCCTGTGTTGATTTGATCCCAAGACCTTAATGACTAACCAAGTTCCCCTTGATTATTTCCACAATGTCATTCCAGTAGAAATGAAACCATAAACTCTGAATCTTCTGTTCAAATTGCTGCAGCTCCTAGAAAGTTAAACTTTTTATCAAATTAAAGGTTGCTTTGTAATTAATAACTATGTATAAAGTTATAAAGGATGAATGCATTAAAACGTTTAATGTAAATCAAACCAACTTGGCCACCTACAAACAACGCTGCTACAACGCTACAACTTTCCTGAATATGCTCTGTAAAACAGTTTCATTTCCACATACTATATGTGAGCTTCAGCTCACATATAGTAGCTTCAGCTACTACACTCACATATAGTATAGTATATGTCACCTATATGTGAGCTTCAGCTCACATATAGATTTTAAAATCCCTCAGATTTACCTACAAAATAAACGGAGAAAACAAGTTGGCGCAGGAGGGTGAAAACGCATGTGGCGTTGATTATATTGTGCAACGGCAGCACATCAGCTGATTTATGAGACAACAGAAAGTCACACAGTTTAGCACAGACTTCTGATTACATCATGAAGAAGTGTGTGTGTGTGTGTTTGATACTTGTAATGGTTTCTATTATGCTGCATTGCCTCGCAGTCGACATGCTCGATCCGCAACCACGCATTTGAAACAAAGCTGCATTGTTCTTACGCCTGGTATGCTCGCTGTAGTCAACAACTGAGACTACAACATTTTCTTGTTCCTTTAACTCTCTCTCTGTGTACCTGCAGCCAGAGCTTCTCTTTCTCAGTTTAAATAACCGAGACTACAAAAATAACTATACCTTGGAGAATGTTAATTTTAATCACTTAAACATGCTTCTACAGAAATGCATTAGAAGAAACACAGATCCATTTTAACTACAACTGCAGAATATGAAAGCACTTCCAGCTTTGCACTTTGCCTGCCTCCTTGTTGTTTCAAAAAAAAAAAACGCAAGCTAGCGGTGCATCGTCCTAACCTTTCACCTTATAGAGCTCTTCCTCCTTCACGCACTAAAAATACACGCCTGCTCTCTCCAAAATCTTACTTTTCTCTCTCCAATAATTTATGTCTTTCAAGTTGAGCTGTTGTGTGGAGGAAGAGGAGGAAGATGCCCAGTGGTTGCTGAGAGAGATAGGATGGATGCCAAACGTTAGTGCTGACTGGCTGCATTTTCTGCTAAGTAAAAGCCGAACAAGTCAGCAACACAGAAGCACAGAGTAAATGAGGTTTGTATCTTTTAGGTTCTCAGAGGAAGACATCAGAAGTTAGGGGCAGCACATGTGAGCTGGAATGATTGGTCATTATAACTACAACGAGTCATCTTCAAACCCACCAAATCTACTAGCCTGAGAACGTATTATTGGTTATATTTTTGGATGGATAGAGGTGAAATCAGATCCATACCGGCTCTCTGGATGGAGTCTGTCAGTATTCTGTTGGCCGTGTCGTATTTGGTGTGATAGATAAAGCCGTTTTCAATGAATGCAAGATCGATGCCTGTAAGGAAAAAAAAGGATAAAAATCAACAAATCCAACTGGTGCGTTTGAAAATGTATGAGCTTTCATTGACTTCAAAGATCATCCAGTTCTGCGCAGTGGCTGGTCTTACCTGGGATGTTTCCGAAGTCCCTATAAATGCGGAAGTCTGTGTCAGAGGGGATGACACCACTCTGAAAGACCTCCTGTCCGACCACCGAGGCGAAGGGGTGTTTGGCCGCATGAACGTAAGCCTGGACGAGCCACGGGTTCTCCGGCCCTAACGGTGATAACAATGGAAGAAACCCAAGATCGTCTGTTTTTATTGCGTCAATTATTGGGGATCCACTTTACTACTCTGGCAAAAACTATAGTAAATTTAAATTTAGTTTAAATTGACATAATTTCTTTTAAAAACATAAATATTACCTATTAACCATTAAACCAAAATCTTTGTTGTTCCCTTTTCCCTTTGCTTTCTCCTCACTTTAGATCTTGAATAACTAACCATGAGGCAGACTTACTGCAAATGAGTTTAAGTCATAATGGAGCCTGGGAAGAGTATTCACAAACCTGAACTTTTTCATATATTGTCACAATGTCACCACAAACTGCAATGTATTGTAATTATTTGTGTTTGCAAAAAATGAAATATGGATGACTAGGAAGTTTAAGGAAAACTATATATTTTTGAACATTTGTGGCACATTTGTGCTAAATTAAATCTGTTAACATCAATCGCTTTCAGAGTCACCTAATTAGTGAACAAGGTTCACCTGTGTGTAATTTCATCCATGACGCTGCTAAAGAAAAGTCAAACGGCATGATCCTGCCACCGCCGTGATGCATTCAGGGTGATGTTCAGTTCCAAACTTTTCTACAACTTTCTCTCTGGTCAATCTGCTGCGTTCCTCGTTCTTCATGATGCCGTTTGCTCATTTATGTTCTCCAGCAAACCTCTGAGGTTCACAGAACGGATAGATTTACACTGAGATTAAATTACACACAGGTTTACTCTTCACAGACTAGATGACTCCTGAAGGCGACTGGTACCACTGGATTTCATTTAAGGGTGTCAGGGGAAAGTGGGATTTTTTTATATATTATAAAAGTATGTGCTGCCTCATATTTTTAAAATAAAACCTTTATAAAATACGTTAAGGCTTGTAGCGCTAAAGGGACACAATATGAAAATGTTCAGAGAAAAGAAAACATTTTGAAATGTTAGAATAAAGGCTGTATTTGTGTAATTAGAACTACACATTTCTACAGATTAGATGCTCTAGAAATGTGCAAAGAAACGCAGGAGTTTCTAAACTTCAACCATTGGAAAAAACTGCACCATAGACTTTACAAGCTTTTGCACCTTCTGTGGGAAAAACAAAAGAGCAGCACAAATACATGCATGTATATTTCAAACACTTCATAAATTGGAAAAAAATCATCAGTTTCTTAAGTACGAATCTTTCCATACCTGTCTGGAAAACAACTTCCTTGCCGCCAACGCCTGCAGCCTCCAAGTTAATGAAAGCACGAACTTGTTTGGCCCAGGGATGCTGGGTAATAAAACCATGACTGGCCTGAGATAAAATAATTTATAAGAAGGAGAGACAGAGATAACTGAGACAAGGAAGACGAAACACGGACAAACAGCTTAGAGTTAGTGCCAAGTTTTGCCACTCGTGTTGATCATTTCACCTGCAGGACATTTTCCTCGGCTCCATTGAAGAGGAAGACAACGCCGTGGTGGAGGGGAGTGGACTGGTTGGCCAGAGAGTGGAGGACTTCCAGCATCACAGCACAGCTCACCGCATCGTCACTGGCACCTGAAACGAAAAGATGAGCTTGTATACTTCAGGAACAAACAACTAGGCAAATGTTTATACCAGAAAACAAATGTAGGAAGCCCTTCATAAAAAAACAGGGATGCAACTGTATATCATGCAAATAACTTGTTTGACAAGAGACAAGATGGGAGGTGATAACTGAGACGAGCAGGACAAAGACATGGCCAGAACAAGTTCACCCAAAACATAAGGTGTGTATTGTCATCAGGAAACAAAGGAATCAGAGTCAGAGCAGGAAAAAAGGGAAGCAGCATGTGACAAGAGCGTATGATTCAGACAGATTAGGTCGACTAACGTTAAGGAACAAAAGTTAAGAAATAAAAGGGGAAAAAAAGTGAAGTAAAGATCAGAGGCATCATGTGCTCCAGCTTTCTAGAGTGGATCTGTGTGTTAGGAGGAGGGGGCAGGGTGAAGCTGGTTAACTGAATGTCTGTCTTGTTTTCTGCTCCTGCCACTAATTTATTGCTCCTCATTCCAGAGAAGCTATGCGCTCTACTACAGAGATACATAAAACAGTGTAGTAGACGGTTCACGTGCGTGCACTGGCTCTTTGTTCATCTTTATTATTACTAGAAATCCCAGGGTATCAGATTTTGTGGACTGTGTGTTCCTGATGTATATTTATTTTTCTGGCCCACACCTATTGGATGTACTTTTTTCCCCCACCAGCGAAGTTGTGTTGATCTAAGAAACTATTGTTTCTTCAACTTGCTCAGAGGGTGTGGAGGGAAAAATACTGCAGACTTCCTGCCTGGTAACACCTCCATTTCTCTCCACACTCAGAAAAAGGAGTAAGGTGAACCTCCATACATCCATCGTCTTTACCTGCTTATCCTTGGAGTGTCAAGGGGGTGAGTGGAGAGGAGACTACAGTGTCTATCTCCAGCAGAATTGGAAGATGATTACTCTAAGTTTGGGTGGTCCGTATATGGTCTGTGCACAAAAATATTAGAGGGTTTTTTTTCATCCCATGCACTGAGCCTCCATAACTATAAATAACCTGTCCTAGTAGTATTTGACCTTTTCAGTAAAAAGCTAATAGATGCATACCAAAAGTGCTTTGGCATAAGGCATGTGCAGCTGTAGCTCAGTGCTAACATATAAATACAGGGGTTAGTTTGGAGGCTTTTATTGTAGCACAGCAAGTTAGTAATCTAGAAGTCTTTTTATTTAAGAGTCAACAAGCAATTTATTATTGCAAACTATTATTAAGTAATACATAGGCCTGTCATAATAACAAATTTTGCTGGATGATAAATTGTCCTACAAATTATTGTAATAAAATGTAATGTTTTGGGACTATTTTCAAGTAACATTCTGATAATGCAAGTACACCCTCTCAAAGATCAATAAAGAAAATTCTAAAAAATATTTAATACTGGAACTGGGAGACATTTCAGATATCCAAAAATAAAAACAAACAACTGAAACAACAAATAAAATGGATACTAAAGTCTCTGTACACAAAACTGCCCTTCAAAAAAGAGGCTAGTTGAAACTAATGCGCCGGACTGAAGCCCCTTGTCAAACAGTTTTTGGCAGAAAGAGGGAGAGAGACAAGAAAAACAATCAATGATTCAAATAGAAAGTATCAAGCTTGTTTGAAGTTATTATGCAGTTATGTGATTAATTGTCGCTTACTGCAACAAGCGTAATAATACATAAATAGAGACAAATAGAGATTTGGATATGTGCAGTTTATTTATGTTTTCATCAGTTTAGATATTTAAATAAAAATGAAATAAATAAATAAATAAAATACTAATAATTTCAGAAATTTTTGTTCTACCACTCATTCCCAACCCTGGTCCTCACATCCCTATTTAAGATGACAGCATAAGAAAACTCCTGAAATCCCCTCCTTAATCTTTAGGTGTGTCTCGTTAATCAACGGACATGTTTAATCACACATTAGTCTTGCCACGTAGAAGTGCGCTGAGACAGGACGAATTACTGAGCTAAAGTTTTTTACACCCCGACGGTTCTCAATAGATCAGGTTTAAAAGGGATAAGCAGGGATCGTCATGTGTTTAACAGAAAGTGACAGATGTGTATTTTTTGATGCATGTCTGACTGGGCCAATGTGCGTTTCCCATCAGTTTTGGAAAGAAAACAGACCAACTAATGAGTTTGTACCTGGGCTGTTGGCCACCGTGTCAAAGTGACAGTTGGCGAGCATGAGATGCTGGGCTCCACGTTTGGGCTCGAGCTTCACTGCGATGTTGGTGACTCGGTCGTAGAAACTTGTGAAGCCTCCTAGAAAGTCAATGGAGAAGGAACCGGTGGGGCGCTGGACGTCCACGGTGACCTGGTGAGGCCCCGCTGCCGTCCTCGCCCGAATGTCCTCTATCTGCTCCAACAGGTAGCCCACCGTCAGGACCTCGTTCTCCTGGCTGCCGACGGGCCGAGGACCGACGCCAGTGATCTGCTCCAAGTGTCGCCTAAAATAAAAGAGGAACAAGAGAAGAAAAGAGAGAGGTCACAATCAGCCATGAATGGTCAAACTACTGCTCAGCTTGCTGAAATACTGTGTGTGTTTGTAACATAAACAACAAGAAGTAAACCTTTTAATCCAAGCTGTGTCTGACTAAACATTGTGCATTACGACAGAAAAAACATCCTAGAAACTGTGGAAGGATCTCCTCACTCGCTATGAACTGAACAGTTCAATTATTTGTGTTCATCTCTATGATAAACTATGTACCAGAGGCTCCCATCGTAAAAACAACTGGTTTTGAAATTAAAGTTATAAAACGATTACCTGAGCTACATCCCGATTTGCTTCGATCTGATTATGGCAAGACTTATTTTAATATAAACAAGCCAAAAAGTTACGCTAAAATGCTCATACATACAAGGAAATGGAAAACTTGATGTTTCTACTTATATTTTTGCCTAAACAAATAATTATGGATCTGTCAGACTCTGCCCACACCAGTACAAATCATCCTAGATACAAGCAAGTTCACTGATGCACTTTCAAATAAACCTCCCTCATCAAACCGTGGGAAGTGAAATGCCATATTTCATTGCTTTCTATAAACAAAGCGTCAGACATTGATGTTACAGTTGCTGCTTTCACCCTATGTGCTCTGCAGCATTTTAACAGTCCGAATTATATAAACCGGGACTTCCAGATTGCAGACAAAGAAGCTCATAGCTCTAAATTACTTCGCATGCAGCACTAATTTATGCAGCGAGCAGCTAAATGATGGCAAATCCTTCTGCCCAGCACTTTTTAAAAGCTCAACCCCAGCCCTGCTGACCTCAGATTTTGTGCCATAATCCCTGCAGGCCCCCGCCCCTTCTACATGGGGACTAAAAAACTGCACAGAGAGGCACTCAGATCCTTTAATCTGAAAAATGTCGCAGCTGCTTTTTAATAAGCGAGATGTTTAACATGGTTTTAAACAGCCTGCCTGTTTTGTTGAACTGAAACAAAAGCCAACAGCTGATACATTCAGATAGGACCTACAGTGCTTTACAAAAGTATTCACAACCCTTTAACTGAAATGATTAATCGAAATGAATCAATTAATGAAATAATCCCTTAATTGTTAACTGGAATATAATGACTCAAAATAGACCATTTACACACACACACACAAAAAAAACATTAGCAGTAATTAAGCCAAAACTGCACAAAATAACATAAAAACACCTTAGTCTGCAAATATGTTTCAGCCAAAACTCCTCCTTTAGCTTCACCCTAAAATCACTAAAGGTCACCAAAGGAACGCTATGCTGTTGTATTTCAGGCAATAACATTTTTATATTCTTACTTAAAACAGGAATTCATTTTTTTTTTTTTGCATCAGTTAATATATTTCTAATGTTGCATAAAAAGTCTTAGGTGGTTAAAAATAAAAATTTGTAGAATGTTTTTGATCCGATTAATCGATTAATCCTCAGAAGAAAATAACATATGGTAATTGTTAGTTGCAGTCCTACACTAGAACCACAAACTTCAGCATAACTTATTAGGGTTTGTTGTACTATTACTACTAACAGAGTAGTACTTCATTATGGAGCAGAATAAAAAGGATACAGAGCTACATTTGTATTCAGGTCTCCCTCAGTAGAAACAAAATTTGGTGCAGCAGCTAATCTTTCAGCGTACGTCTCTTCCAAGTTTGCATGTCTACAAAATAGCAGTCAGATTATGTGGAGAGCATCTGTGAATATAATTTTCAGGTTTTACAGCAGATTATTTTTTTAAAAAAGGATTTCAGTCTGGACTTTGAATGGATCCTTCTGCCACATAAATCTGTTTTAATCTAAATTCTTCAATCGTAGCTCTGGCTGTGTTTGTCCTGCTTCAAACCACTGCAGTCGCAATTTTCTTGAAGTCAGTGTTCTTTAAGGAATGCCCTGTTCTCAGCTCCATCCGTCTTCTGTCAAGTTTGACAAGATTTCCTGTACCTGCCGCAGTAAATCATCCACACAGCATGATGCCACCACCGTCACGCTGGTGATGGGGGGAAGTGTGTCGAGTGTTACTTTTCTTCCCTGCATAACCTTTGTCCACATTTGCTGCGTCTCCTACGAGGCTTGTGGCAACATTCAGACAGGATTTACTGCCGTTCTCTTTATTCAATTGCTTTTCTCCTTTGCTATAAACCCAGATTTTTCCATAAAATAAATGTCTTGTCAAAATATTCCCTCATCTAAAGCGGTGAAACTGAGCAGCTCCTCCAAAGTTACTAAGAGCCTCTTCGCAGTTGTGACAAACTCTTCCGATTTCTGCTTAAAAGTGATTTTCAAAATGTTCAAAGCTTTTCTGGGGATACCGTTTGCCACCTAGCCCTACTTTAAACATTCCAACATCTTTACCCCTGAGCTACCATTTGTATTCCTTTGTCTTTCGTCTGTTCGCCAACAAAGATCCACACAACAGCTGTATTTATACTGACAATTAAAGGACAGCAAGACAGACTGCATTTACAAAACATGTTACCCTGGAATGCAGTTGGCTGCGCCACAATTTATCCAGGTGTATTACAATAAAGTGGGAGGGGTAGAACGCATGAAACACTCTCCAGATTTTGTTTGTAATAACACCAATAACTGCAAAAAGTATTGTAATTCTTCCATGCATCACTTTTTGTATTTCAAAATGATGCACGACTCTTTGTTGGTTTATTGCCTATGTCATGATACCAATAAAATACAATAAACATATTAAATTTGCAGGTGTATTGCAAGATAAAATGATATGGACACCTTTGCATGGCTTTATGTGTGCTCACATTTAGGTTATACTGTTTACTATTAATTAAATAAGCTGTGAAGAATATGACTTTTGCAGTTGCTAAATATTTAATGTTCAGCAATGATTTGCAACGCCACCTATTATATTTCACTCCTATTACTTGCAAAAATACTTACTGCTTATATGACCAATCTTTGGGTATATCTGACAGACGAAATTAAAGGGTTGTTTCATCATTTTTCTACCCTGTCTGAAGCCGTTTTACCCTGTAAACACCTGTCCTCTCCTCTGCAGCTATCAGGTAAAGGTGGGCCCGGAAGAGAGGATCAGCAGCACTTTCTGAGGTGGGTCTTTCAACTCGGACAAGAGGAAGTGTTAACTTTATTTAAACATAAATATGACCTGGAATAAGCAGCAAACACACCTTGCTCTCTCCGCGTTAAACTCTCCGCTCGGCTTCCCGATGACAAGCTGCTGCAGCGACAGATGAACGAGTCCCCACAGCAGCAAAACAAACCCAGAGAGCAGCGCAGCCGCCAGTCCTTCCCGCAGTAAGAGCAGCCTCACTTCGGGCTTCCTCTTCGGGTCGCCGCCGTAGCCGTTATCCTCGCAGTTCCGGCCACAGGCTCCATCTTCGTCCTCCGCGCCGTAGCGCGGAGTCCCGGAGGGTTTTATTCTCCGGACGGCCGTGTCGCTTTCCATTTTTCTCAACCAGCCGTTCATCTGCAGCGCACCGAAGCGATTTCGCTTGGACGACCGACGGATCGCAGTGTGGGACAAATCGAACGGAGGGGGAGGGCGGTGCGTGAATGCGCATCAAGAAGAGGCTAATAGTACACTGCTCCTATTGTACGAGGGAGATAAAAATGAAAGACTAAACACTATCAAGTTCTGGCAGATGTTAAGATATTAGAAATCTCGCTTCAACGTAAAATCGATACTTGGTGTTCTGTATAAACATAAAAAAACAAAATTCCACAGTGGGGAAGGTGTGTTAGTTAGTTTTCCACCACACATTTGGTTAGACAATTTTGACATTGAAAAACTCTGCTTTTAACTTCTGCAGCTTTATCCCTGACCTTTCTGGTTTGTTCCTTGGTCGTCTTGTTAAAGTTTTCTGTCTAAGTTTGTTGTTTTCTAACAAACTTCTGAGGCCTTCACAGGAAAGCTGTGCTTATTCTGACATTCACTTATGCGCTAATGGGCTCTGTTTGCAAATGAGCAGAATTGTAAAAGTTATTTGGTTAAAGTACACTACAACTACAGGTAACAATGTAAAAAGAGACAAATGTCCACAGGAATGCAAATCATATTTTCAGAATTTTGTTTGCAAAAATTTAAAAAAATACCCTTATATGTCACAGATATGAGCTAGCTACTTTGTTCAATTCTAAATACCAATAAAAAAGATTGAAGTTTGTTTTTGTAAAGTGACAAAATGCTCGTAGACTGCGAACACAACAGAGACACAATTAAAAGTGTCAGAGGGCTGCGTAGGTATGTGTGTAAGACAGCTACAGACAAATGTGTCAGAACCAATATGGCTCATTAGCTTATTCACTATGAAGCACAGTGGTGGTAGGCTCATGCTGTGCGGATTTAGTTCTACACAATTAAATTTTCAGTAATCACAAAATTAAGGGCAAAGTAAATGGTCTTACAGCTACTGACCAACTTAATCCAAAATAAAATTACAGACTTAGACTGACGTGTGTGCAATGAATCAACTTTTTTTTTTTTTTTTTTTTTTTAAAGGCTCAGCTCTTGTTATTAAATAAAACGTTCTTGTCACTTTTAGATTATTTTTATTTTTTAACGCCCTCTGGTTAACAGCTGCTAACAAAGCTAACCTCATAAACATGAAGAATTTGTTGTGAATACGACAATAATATACAGTAACGGTATCTATGCTATTGGGTGTTTTCCTTGCGATTTCTTTAGTACTTTTGGAAAAAGTTCGGGCAAAACTGTATTCTTATGGGCACTTAGTCACGTAAAGTAGCTTTACGTGCCGACCTTTGAGTTAGCATGCTAGTAGCAGCTAACGGATCAGTGGTTTTCTACAAATTCAGAGTTGTGTCTACGTACTTTACTTCCTCTTTCAAAATAAAAGTTTCTGGTTAAATACAAACGTATTTTTTTATATATCGTTAAAAAAAATAAAACAAGTGAAAAGGACAAATACATCCATCAAAAACCATGTTATGCAAAGCAAAGTTTTTTTCCTGTCATTTAAATTGGACTTTTAGTCGTGTAGTAAACAAAATTAAATCACACATCCTGCTTTAAGGCCATACTAAAATAGTATAATAATTTTTTAGTCAGTAGGCAATTGACCACCAAGTACAAAAAGGCTCCTTAAATGTGTAACTTAGGATATTAGCTTCATCTAAGGTGGTGAGGCAATTATCATTGAAATTTTTGAACAGCATGTAACTACTTATTTCACAAAGTCTGAATGTTGTTACCAAAACCACCAACACAGATTATCTAAAATACGTTCATATATGTATAGTAAATTCAATTTAAATTTAAGGTAACTGGTGTCAGAAAAATTATGTTTTGTTACTATTCTTACATTAACAGTTTTACTAGTTTGTATCTTAGGTTTAGTATTCAC
>CAEFZY010052107.1:0-35566 GCA_903066815.1 Brachyrhaphis roseni
ATGCATCTAAAAGTTGCAGTCTGGAGGACTGCACTTGGGCATTCCTGATTTATATCGTCAATGTGGCCCGCTGAGGGGGGCCAATATGCTGAAGTGGCCCTTGGTGAAATTGAGTTTGACACCCCTGCCGTACAGTATGCGCTGGCCAGACTCAGGTATAAGCTACACAATGGTTACCATGGTCACAGCCTCTCAGCCATCAACGCCTCTAAAAGTTGGTCCAAAAATTTCATTTTTGACCTTAAACTATCTTCCATACCTAGGATACACTGAGTTGGTGTTTTGCTTTTGCAAATTAAACCATCTAAATCGTGTTACATAGTTTTACACTTTTACGAAGCAGCAAAAATGTTAGATTTCCATGTCCTGTGCCTGAATTTTACCGTAACAAATGAAAAAAAAAAACTGTCTGAAGATGAAGTATTGAGAATGCAAGAAGCTCTATCAACAGAAGATGAATCCTGACAAACCAAAAAGGATCCAGCAATCTGTGTTGAACATTCCTGCAACAAATGTCAAAACACTTAGCACCAAATCTCCTTAACATTCGACAGGACAGAGTTGTTTTGATCGCCATTTTAACAATGATACATACGGTATGACATCGGCATTTAAATCTTTTCGGTAAGGTTTCAATTTGATTAATCTAATGTTTAAGTACAACTATTGCATTCCCCAACATGTAAGCCTCTCAATTTGCAGTGCTTAACATTCTTCAGTGGAACCACCAACTTAAGACTAAATTTAGGAAGGTTTTGGATCGCTCCACGATCGGAGTGACGTTCCGGACAAGCAGTCACCATTGGAGCCTGAAGACGGGAGGTCTTGGTCCCCTGCCAGAGGCGCTCTCCTCCTCCTTCTGTTCTGCTTAGTCGGTACCAGACAGGAGAGAGGAGCCGCACAAAATGTGTTTGCACATGTCGTTCATGAGGATACCCAGACGGTAGCTGTGAGACGCGTGAGGGAAAGGGAAGAAGAAGAAAAAAGGAAAAAAGAAATGCCCAATCTGTTTTTACTTCTGATTTTTTTCTTAATCTAGCAGTATTTACATTTCTGGCAAAGAAGCAATCCAGCACTTCAGGCGAACAGCGGCGTTCAAACACTAACGTTCCCTCTTTTAATCAGCACAGGTGAACGGGCGTCGAATCCAGCAGCTCAGTTAACTCACTGCCTTTTATCTAAATCAAACGGCATATGCTTTGGCTCGCCATGAAAGTTTTGGTTGAACCAGATCATTTTTTGAAACGGACAGCAAGTGCAAACACTGTGTTTCCGTCCATCTACAAGAAGATGTGGGTCTTTGCCCATAGTTCCACATTTATACACTCACTGTTAAAGCTGGAGGGGGGGGTAAAGCTCTAGGAAAGTAGGACAGTGAATATTGAGATGGTTCGTTCGAAGGCTTGCACATCAGTCTTTCTGGTCTTTGATCTTAACAACGGTTGTTCGTAAGCTCTCCGGTTCACACTCACTAGTGCCATTTAAATTTACAGAATTTATCTGAGCCAAGTCACTCAAACCTTTCTACTTAAATATCTAAAGGCTAATTATTGATGGTTAACCGCTTCCCGGGTAAATACACTTCTCTGGAATAGTCGGAATGATATTCGGAAAACCTGCGACTGCAGCATTGTAGTGCATAGGTGTCAAATCCAGGCCAAATTTGGCCCTGCAGTGTAATTATATTTGGCTCACAAGATAATTCTGACTGTGGCTGGCCTGCTGCTAGGCAGCACACATGCATCACTAATACTGAAAAATCCCAGAGTGCTCTGCAGGTGTGTTGGCACCTCAATCAGGACCCTCAAACCATCCTTCCTCTGTCGACATTCAAAGTCGACGTCATTATGCCAGGTATCTGGTCCACGCCAGACATGTTTGAGTGTGGAAAACTGAGCTTTAGTGAATTAATGCAACATTTTCGCTGAATTTTATTATTATTGCAAGCCTTTGGAAAAAAGGCTAACATTGAAATTCAACCTGTAATGCGACAACTTGGGGACGATGCATAATATTTATTTTTAAATTAGCAAACACCTGGTGGAAGAGCATATCTGCTGATGCTGAATTTCAACATCATACGATCTACTTCTCAGGACAACGCTGGTAAAACACGTTTTGTAAGGGTTAATATTTGTGATCATTTCCTGGAGGCGGAGTTTCAGAGAGAGCAGGAGTTTTTAAAGAGAAAGAGGCGTTTAATTACAAAATCAAATTTCTTTTAAGTCATATTTCACAAACACAGCATTTTTAGAACAACTGAAGTCCACATAGTTTCTTCATTGTGCTATAAAATGGCACTACATGCCTGGAAAATACATAATGAAGGCAATATGTATGAATAAACACCTTATAACCTGACGCTGTACCATAGCAGAAGCAAGCGTCTACATGCAGTTTCTATGGTTTGCAAATGCCAGCTATAACTTTGTGGATGTAGGATTTTTCAGGAATAACTTGGAGTCACTCTCCGAAAAATCTGCAAATAGAATACTGAATCGTAATTAGGCGGGAGTCCATTGTATTTCAGATAATTCCTGTTATCTGTCTTGAGTCAGGGAAAAATTTAAACTTTGACACGTTTACACGTTATGCTTCAACTTCCCGGTCCCTGTGACCAGTAACAGGAACAGAGAGGACGGCGCGGAAGTTCAATTGTTTTGGCCTTACATACCCACAAAAATATCTACACAGAACGTAGGTTTTAGACATGAGGCTTTGTGGCCGCGTGTATAAAAGTTTAAGATCCACTGGGAATAGAGTTTTTTTCTTACATGAATGCACCTTTTATTCTCTCGTTACACATTAAATAATATTTGAATTTTCAGCCAGAGAACAGCCGGTGTGATGTTGATGTGACTGTTTCCTCTTCCTGTTTCCTGCTGCTGAATCTGGAGATGAGTCAGTCCCCATGAGACTCCCCTCTACACACACTTGCAACAGAAAACAGCACAAACACATGGAAAAACCTCTTATATCCATGTTTCTGCTAAAGATATGAATGTTGCATTTTGAATGTTGCAAAATATGCTGTCAGAAGAGGTCTTGTTTGGTTTACCTTTGTGTGAGAACTTTATGTAGGAAAATGGAGGTTATCTTTGTTTATTCCAATTCCTACATGACTCCCTTCACACCACTGCCTTTACACCAGTTAAGATCAGTTTATGCATTTATTTGAACGTTTATGAACTGTGAACAATACAAAAACTTTGCAAGAACTGACTTCAGCAAACCGTTTTGTTAGGTGTGTCCCTATTCTGAAATGACCTGAGTGATAAAACCATTTCTGTGACCAGCAACCTCAGAGCCAGGAGGCCCAGTCCCCTCCCAAGTGATTGTCAGCAAGCTGTGATTGTGCATGGTCAGTGCATTAATGCTAGTGTGTTTTCCTTCACACATGGGCAAACCTAAGTGCGTTTCCAGTGGGAGCAGCTGACACGTAGCCACTGGAAGCCCATGAATTATCCACAGAGCTTTCAGCACAGCGGCTTTGCAGCGAGTTCTGGCAAACAGTTTTGAGCCGAATTCAAAGCAATTTGGAGCCGAGGTTAAGTGAAGCGTCACAAGACGAGTCAGACAAAGACACAAAATAAAGAGTTTCAAATGTATGACCATTACTGTGCTCTTCTAGAAGAAAAAAAAATAATCTGACAACGAGCAGGTTGTTGAGATTAGAAACATCTGAAATAACATCACAAATCAAAGTTGTTCTACGACAACAAAGACGCAGCATAGATTTAAAGCCGAGATGTTCACAAGTCATTTTTCACAAGTTTTATATTCTCTCAATAAATTACCCAGGACCCAATACACAGAAATGATGTTAGATAAAAATCCATATCCTGTAGCATAATTTAACACATGCACATTTAACATCTTTACTTATCAGAACAACCATTTCAACATGTTAAACAAGTTAACAGTTGTGGATTAATTTAAAAATGAACAAGGTACAATCTTTACTGACCTAAAATATAAACAGGCGTTGCTGATAAAAGTTCAACTGTCGAATGAATCAAACAGGAAAGTCTCTGTTGTTGAGGAAAACTCCTGTTAGTAACGATGCATGAATTGTCGACACATTTTCTATATAGTGCAATGTATGTGGTTCAGGAATATGTTAGATTCTTAATTGAAGTCACGGGATTTGCACAAGATGTCAAAGGTAAATAATTTTTTTTAGTTTTATTTTATTTCATTAGTTATTAGATACTCGGTTTTGTTTGAGAAACATACTGGTCGTCGTTATTATGACGCTTCAAAAAGGATTGAAAGATTGTTATGATTTGTTATTAGCGACATATATCCTAGGCAAACAAATCAAACGCCCCCTTTAACATAAGAATATATGACTCTCTGGGACAAAGCTCCAGTGTGCTGTTTACTCAATGGCAGCACTAATTAAAAAAAGAGACTTACTGCTGTTAACTCTTTCTACTAGAAAACACTGTCAAAAACCATCACAGGGTCCCGATACATGCTGCAGATGTTACCGCAAACATCTGTCATTTGTATAGGCTATAGCAACCCTGGGTTTTGTGACTTGACTCGTAAGTCTAACACTTTAGTCCACATGAGTCAAACTCAAGGCCCGGGGGCCAAATGTGACCCGCCGTAGCTTTTTATGTGGCGCTCTAGACCAGTTTTTCACAATTCTTCAGAATTCACACAAAATCAACAACACACTTCTTCTGATTTTACTGCAAATTTTTTCTCAAAATTGGTAAAAACATTGGCTTTAAGTGACTAATGCCTCAGCCTTGCTTGATGTCGAGTTATAGACCAATACGGCGATTAATAAAATGTCACATTTAGCCTCATACATTAGCGCAATAACCACAAAAAATTCCTTACAAATATCTCTAAATTAGCACCACAACATCTGTGATTTAGATTTTTTCTTTTGTTTGCTTGTTTTTTGTTTTGTGTTTTTTTTGCACTCACAAAATCCTTGAGGGACTGATTAGTGAGAAAATTTGTTCAATATTATTTAATTTTAATAAACACTTATTGAATGCTGAAACAAATAGCTATTTATTTTAACAGCTTAATGGGTTTTATCAATACATTCTGGCAGAACAGGCCCTTTAAGAACATTCAGATTTTTATATGACCCACAAGGAAAATGAGTTTGACACCCCTACTTCACTCATATGTGTGACTTCAGTCAATTCAGTCTCTACAATAGTACATTTTCATTTGTTCTCCCACTTACTGTCTTTTCATTAATTTGTCCTTAATTAGAAAACACACTTTGTTTTGCATGTATTTCTGCAACTAAAACCTAATTGAAAGTAGAGAATCCATCACCAACGTCTGATGTGTTTGGATAAAAAGCCATAAGTTCCAAAAAGTAACGCTTTATAAAACTCATTCTGAGTAAGACAGCTGTAGGCGGGTTACGGCTCCGTAAGTCTGGCAATTTAATTGTAGGTTTAAGGGACAAGACACCTTCAAAATTAAATGGTGAAACCTCCCACACCAACCTGTAAAGGTTCTTCTGCTAATCTACTCCGTTGCTGTAACGATGACCTACTTCTGTAAATAAAAGGCCAAGATCAACCAATATGAACACGTAATTCTGAATTCAGCTTTCTAAAAGGTTCCTTTAGTGTCCAGAGTGCAAGACCGTTCCTGCAGTTCAGCTCTACGGTGTGAAGATAAACTCAGAGTATCCATTAACAAATAGCAGACACATGATATCTGACCAAACAGATCTGCTGCAGAGAGCACAGCTGAAGGACAATGGAAAGAGACACAGGGGGGAAGAAATAACAGGGTGGATTGACAGGAGATGAATCAGCCTTTAGTGGGTTTCCACTTAAATTTATCAGTCGACTGAGGAAGAAGGCACCTATCAATAACCGTTCTCACTTCTGCTTTCCTTTAAACACCATTTTTACCCTTCGCTTTGAAAAGGAAAGTAAAAAAAAAAAAATCATTTTAACATTTGACGCTGCACATATCTTGCTCTATCTAAATAAACTCACGCTTAACTATCCACATGTGTTGATTCAGACACGAATAAGTGAGTCGACTGCCCCCTGACCAGAACAACATGCCGCGCTAAATTCTTATCAGGAGATTGTTTACATTCTTCAAATATACGAGTCGAGCGGCTAAAGGAAGCTGCGGCGTTGTCTGGAACTACTCCTGTATCTATGGTTCATTTGATTTTACATGTTAGATGGATTACTAATGAGGCAATAAAGATAGTATCTGTCAATATATGTCTAATTTATTTCATAAATAAACAGGCGACAACATAATTTTGTCAAAAGATGTTTGCAAAAATCAAAGCACGCCTTAAGCTCAAGTTGTTTGCTTCACCTTTAAATCTGACAACGATGAGTCATTTTCCTTAAGAACAGGAAAACTGTCCGTCATATGACAGTGAGGATGGACAGCTCATGTCAGCACTTTGGTTCTATTTTGAAACAAGCTGGACTTTGCAGGAAAAAGGGAATGGAGACACTTAGTCACTCACTGTCAGAAAATGTGACTGCAGTGGATTTTTCACTGGGTGTCACAACGCATGGATGGATTTTACATTTCTGTTCCACAATTCAAGCTCATACACCAAGACACGATGAGGAAATGTTTACATTTTACAATTTTAACACCACCATAATAATATTTAACTATATTCAAAAACACATTTGCCCAATGTATTTTTGAGCCAATTTTATTTTAAAGAATTTGAAAGTCAATGTAGTGGTTTTAATGATGGTCAAAATCTAAGGTGGTCCTATTTTACTTTTTTTTTTTGTTTTAAGAGCATTGCATACACTTCCTGTTAGTGTTTTCACAAAAAGAATAACCATTGCTAGGGCAGAGTTATGCATTTTGAACAGGAGGGAATTAGCAGCAATAGAAGATTATGGCCTAGCGGTTAGCAGTTAGCTAATCAGAGTGCAAGTAGTATTTTAAAAATGGTGGAGGCTTCTACGTTGTTGCTTTTGTTAACAACATGTTTGCAATAAATAATGTGATGTTTTCTAATCATGGTTTGATTTTTCTTGCTTATTGTTTTGTAAGCTGAAAGTTTTTCCAAGGATTCTTTAGCTTGAAAACGCTAAAGAAAACTTAGAACTGAAAACTCTTCCAGACATATTGCATTACATTTTTTTCAGGGGCTTAATATTAGACTCTGTTTCCACTGATAATTGTTCTGATAACATCCTTCTAGTGTGCATTAACAAAATTTAAAAAGAGGTTGTTGAGGTGGTTGTTCTGAAACATCCCCCTGAATCATGGCTGATCCTTAAGCAGCTGCAGACAGTGTAATTTTGTAACTGAAAGAGTACAAAAAGTACAAAACGGGAGAGAGGAACAATTTCCAGCACCATCCTCGTAACAGCGACGGTGTGGATGAGGAAACTTGGAGAGCAGATCACTTTTAATATGGGGAGTATCTAAAGTGCTTCTGGCACCAAATACTTTCACAGACTTAAGAAATGCATGGTAATAATACCATAACGTGGCTTTTCATTGGATCTAAATAGTCTGTGCCACATGTATGATGTTCTCCCACACATCCTCTTTCTGCCAGGTGTGGATTAGCGTGGGTCTAAATCTACATGGCTTCTGAAAGCCAATTCTCTGTTCTCCCTAAAGAACCCAGAACCCCTCATGTACCTACAAGACAGATGTCCAAACCAGATGTTTTGCACTGAGGCAACAGTTTAGACCTGCTCAGTTTGTTTTGATGTTCTCCAAATGCAGAGTATTGCACCCGCAGCTTCCGTCAGAAACACTCCAAGGCTGCTACATTTTCCTAGGGGTGACTTCTTTTGAGCCTAATTAATAATCGCTCTTTTATTTTTGTTGCTCCGTTCTAACGACTAAATTGAAGAAATCATAACTCCAAGATTAAACAGTCACAGTCACCACTGAAGCCAACAGAGCAGTTGTTTCCTTATATTGCATTTCCTCAAACAGACTCTATCAAGACCATAAAACAAACACTAAAACAAACAGGGGCTGCTTATGTTTTATTCAAGAGCAGTCCACCAGCTATTTTTAAAACAAAAAGCCGAGGAAAAGGCGCTGAATGGCAGTAGGAGTGACGGTGAATGGCAGCTTTGCCCATTCCCCTCCTCTGCTCTCTCCATTAGCCTGTGCAGAACCAGCCGAGCGAGCGTTGCCAACAAGCAGGCACTATGATTTCGGTATGTTGCATTCACTTTGGGCAACGTGTTGACTTCAAAATCATCAAAGTGCTCAGCAGCAGCCGAGTCAAATTGCCGTTCAGTACAAAACTCAAAATTGATTGTTCAGAGTATAATGGCTCAGAGACACTGAAAACCACATTGTTGAAAAAAATCAGTCTCACATGATTTATTAAGAAGTGACATACAATTGTGTGGTGTGCATTTGTGTTCATCCACCCTGAGTCAACATTTTGTAGCGCTGTCACCACAGACTGAAAGTGTTTTTGGTTTTTAACAGGCACTGCAAGGAACTGAAATGTTCAAGTATCTCCATAGATTTTCAATTGTATTTAGGTCGGCGTTTTGAGTCGTACACTTAATATGCTCCGTGTCATTTTATGTGGACGGCCATGTCTCGATGATGCGCTGCGTTTTTATTTCCCGTTTCACAGCTATGTGCTAGCTTTCCTCAGCCTGCCATGTTAAAAATCCAGAAAAACACAAATCAGTCGGTAGCTGTTCCATGACAAACTGTGAAAGGTGAAGTACTTTATGACAATTGTATCATTTTGAAGTAGAACTGAACGGAATAGGTGGAGGAGAAAACCTCACACTACACACTATTTCCACAGAACCCTTCTGAAGGTAGGTTCACTCACTAAAACCTCAATCTATTGTTTTTCCGGGTAGGCTAAGCTAGCAGGCTTTCATTTTTCTGTTCAAATTAAGCATTGAAAAACATGAGACGAACCCGTGTCTTCTCAAAAACAAAGCACCAAACTTGGGCAGGAACGTCAATGGAAAAACATAGAAAGACTAAAACATTACAAAGAGCAGAAAGAAAAGCTGTAAAGCAATGAAAAGCAACTTTCTGTTTGTTCTTTTCCCCAAGAGCAAGGATAAAGATCCGAATTTGCATATTCTCACTCAGCAACACAGCAAACGCAGAAGGAAACTTGCCAGAGGTCCAGAAATGTTTTAATTATAAATGACTGAATTAAGAAAAAAGACGCCTTAATTCTCTCAGCCGCCTATTCAGCCGTGTGCGCCAATGGAGATTAAAAAAAATGTGCTGCTGTCTGTTTCTAGAGCCTTTCTCATTTCACATCTTTATTCCTTCCAGAATTGTATTTTTTTAAACCATCTATTCATTTTACATTATTAACGAGTGATAAAAATAGCGCTTCCTTAATTACACCTACCAAAGGTTTAGTGTTAGAAATTGGCTAATTTGTCATCTTACGTTTTTAGCTAAAATGTGAGTCTTCCACACCGAGAACACCTGGTTCTGCTCGTCATGTTCCAACCGATAAGCTGAAACGTTGAAAAGCAGACACAGTTTCACAATGTTGGCCAACGAGTGCTGTTGCCGACAACGAAACGGTGCAGCTCTTTCACAGGCCTGCTTTGCACAAGCTGCTGTCTTTCATAAACCTTTCGCTGGAACAGTGTTGCCACCTGACTTGCACATTTGCCCTAGAAAAGGGGAAGTTCAGCGACACAAGAGTGACTAACGCATATGCAAGTCATGCAGCCACTTAAGCTAAATTTGTTTCTTTTAACAGGAAAAATTAATTGCTATAGGCAAAATTCCTTTGCTCAGGTGGCACTTGCTTAACTTATCCAATATAGGCTGCATATGAAGTAGCAAGCCTAGTCTTTTGACTCGCAAGTCAAACATGGATGCTGGTTAGTGGGGATAAACATGAGGAAGGAAATGGGGGGATTTTTGTGACACATGCAGTCCTGTCACGTCTTTGAGTGTGAATTTTTATAAGTGCAGGGAACATAGAGCGAGATAAAGTGCATTTTTTATAAGGTCTTTGCTCTGATGTTTGAGTTACATCAATTCTCTAGCAGTGCAGCTAAATCTCTGCCTTTTTGTGCTTCACAAATAGATTGAAGGTTTCATAAATATCAAATCTCTCTTCAGTACAGAATTAGCAGGTTCAGTTTAGGCCACTAAACATATTTTAGACTTTGAACAAGAGGCACACAACTGCAGTCCATTAGCAGTGCGCTGCTGACAATTAGATCCAAACTAAATGTTGGTGGCTAATGGTAAGCTAATGGTTAGCCAGTCAGGATATTGCAATGTTTTTGTTCATTTCTACCGAAACAAGTACCCAAAATGCTTCCATGTGAACATATAAGGAGTTTATTGAAAGCTTTTGTAGTTGAATGTCGTCTGTCAGGCTCACGGCGTCTTTATTCAACATCCAAATGGACAAGAACTACTTCCTGTCTTCCTTCAAACTATAGTCTCAAACACAGACACAAGAAATCTGTGTTTGATGAAAAATAACGCTACAAAACGAACCCAAAGCTCTTTAGTCCTTCTGAATGCCATCCTATTTAACATGTGCATAGATATTTAAAGCCGTAGAACGCTGTTGTGTCCGACCATCCGCATCGGAGAAGCCTGTAGCATGCTATCGTCAGCTCAAGGCTGCTATTTCTAATTAAACCTCTGGGGAACTTCTTGTGGCCAGCGTCAGGGCTGTCGGAGAGCCACAGACACTTTCTCAGCCCTGCAAATCAAGGATAAGAGCCTTTTACAAGTAATGAACCAGAGGCCCCTCTTTTTAAACCCTTGTAAAGCCAGCAGGCTGGGGCATTTTCACTTTAATGAGAGGAAGCGATTGAACTGCTGGGTCTCGCTGTTCCTTTTTCAGTTTTCGGATTAGAGCTCAGGTGTGGGAAGAACGCTGCAACACGGCCTCAGCCAGTGTCTACTGGTAGAAGTAGGAAACAACGAATGCCACAATTGAATAGCTGTGATATTGTATTGTACTGGTGTTTGCTAAACAAGCATATAAGGTGGTGCTGGCCGATGCGGCTTAAAAAGAAAATCAGACTCTTTTTTTTTCATATGAGATACCATTTCTGATTTTAATTGACTTTCTCCCTCCCTTTCTTTTCTAAGAAATTTCAAATGACAGAAAATATTGAAAAAGTGGCTTTTGTTTCAATCATCCCTTCAGGGAGTTGTACGATGGAGTTTTAGGGAAAGGTTGCAAGAATTTGTCTTTGATTATGAGGATATTGCCACAATATAAGCAAGATAAAAAGGAAATTTTACCAGTGGAATTTCTTAAAATTACAAGAAAAATATGTTTTGATAAGGAAAAAAAGTTTGAATAATTTTTTTTTCCATGTTGGTGTTTTCATAGAATTATTCTTTACTTCTCCAAATATTATGACTTTATCCTGCTAGACTCTTTTGCATTATTTCGACTTTATTTTCATTTGACTTTATTCTCTTTTTGCTATGACTGTACTCCTGCAGCATCATGACTGTATTTTTGTTTTCTAAAACAAGAAACTTAGCCTGACCCTTATGTTTATTTCATTGTAATTTCGAGTTGACCTGAATTGAAAGCCCAGATAAATAGAAGCTGTAAAGAACTCTTGTCAAACAAGATGGTGGGATCTGGGCTTGCTGACATCACTCTGAACTATGTTGGTGGAAAAACAAAGTCCAGATTTTCCAAAAATGAAATCTTCAAACATAAAATAAAATATTAAGAAAATTAATTTATTGCCCAGACCTAATAGACGGCATGTTTTTACACATCAGCACTTTCACTGTAAATTCAAATCTGAAATTACATGGTGAAAAGAGAGCTCTTTTACCTATCAGTAATGTTAAAGCTGCTTTTCTGCTTCCGCACACACATAAAGGCTCGCTTGTCTTATGCAGCGTTTCTTTGGGGACAGCTGGCGCGCACGGCGGGGAAGGAGGCAGCCTTCATTTACCAAAAACCAAGCCAAAATGTCACCGTATGACTGCCGGCAAGTCCCTCCCTTACCTTGCCAAAGTTCCTGACATCAAAAAGGTCAAAGGCGTCGAACAGTTCGCTCTTCTTCATTCCGAATGAGTTGCTGCAAGCCATCAGGAACGTCCGGATATTCTTCAGGCACAGAAACTGCATTTGGAGGACAAAAAAAAAAATTTTAAACGGTTAATCGCTGTGTGGCATTAATAAATGATCTAGCCCATTATTATTCTATTATATCTCACTTTCTTCTCTAAAGGGCATTCACATGTGGTGGAGCTGCACTGCTAGTTTTGCCTGTGAGCTTCAATGTGACTGTCTAATTAGACAATGTAAAAAGACGGTGCCTATGAAAGCTCTTGGGTTAGTGTTTATAGCCAACATGAGAGCATTTTGTTTTATTAGAATAATAAGACAAAATGTCATACGAGGACACTGGAGTGGCACTATAAGAAAAGTCTAAATACATTCAAATGTTTGACGCCTTACCCTAATTTCAAGTTTTAAAACATAAAACAATGGATCCAAATGAGCTTGATCTGTGTCTGTCATTAGAAATATTTCTATTGGCTTTGAAAAAGAAGTGTGAAGTTTACAACTGTGTAATGGACCAATTGTTTAGCAGCTGACAGTTTCTAGACTGACTTGCTGATCTGTCGTTCAAACAGTTTAATGTAAATGAAGTAATAAGGTGAATTTTTAGATTAGCTTTGGTGTTTGAATTGTTGTGACTATATGCTAAAAATAACACAAAAATTACAGTAGCATCTTTATCACAATAAGTATCTCTGCACTACACCACTGTATAGGCAGTCAATGTGAAATGCCAAAAACGTTAAGTTCTCAAAATTCTCCTCAGAAAAAAAAGCTTGTGGAAAAAAATCTGTACTTGCATCTGACACTGATTGCAAAAGGTGAAAATGAGATAAGTCTGTAAAAGAAATCCAATATTTCCTCTTTCCAATCAGATTGGAGGTCTTACAAGGATAATATTGTTCAGTTTCATTATAATGTAGTCAGATTTTTGAGAGGAGACTGTAGATGTTTTATAATCAAACACAAAAGGACAGAACTTACAGAATCAACTGAGCTGATTCATTTACAAAGCTTTCATTGCTTTGAGCTAAAAGCAATAAAAACAATGCTGTACTTTCACGTGCTAAGCTGTTAACATCTAAATAATATCTACCTCCAACATAAAGAGGGTAACTCAGCGAAGATGCTTCCCGGGGCCGCTTTGCAACCTAAAACCTCGACTCTAAACTTGGCCGAGAGCTGGCCATATTAAACCAGAAGTATCAGCACTAAAGCCAAGCAGACACAAGGGCCTAAATCCATGCTCTCTGAGCTAATTCACATTCTTCAGAGCTGCAGCCAGGGTTAACAGGAATGTAGCAACAGTGTGCAGTTGGCCAACACGCCGCGTGTCTGCGACTTCCCGTAAAATAAAGGCCAGAAGCGCGCCTCTGCTGATAGACTGGTTTGAGGGGAGTCGTGTTTTTTTGCTCCACTTCGCTGCCTCTGCTGGATCGCCTTTGACGGATGACTTCATCCTTGGGTGTAACCAACCAACAATATGTTTGTGGCGTTTTCCCCTCTGCGTTTGCCCTAATAAAACAGAGCATTGTGGGGAGCAAAGAGAGAGGATGTCGCTGTAAAGTCTTACAGCTTATCAGCTGCGGTTCGATGGCTGTGGGCTCAGTGGGGAGCAGTTCATTTTTCTGACTCTCCACCGTACCTCGGAGACATCTGAATAACAGAAAGGACTTACAATTTTGGCCGCATCGTGCTGTTTTAATGCAGATATTAGTTTAATTTAATATCTTATTAAAAGTGGAAGCAGTTAAATTAGGTGCTTCAAAATATAATTAGGGACTACCTTCAGAGTCTGAGGGGTTTAGAGAGTCGTAGTAGACTCTCTGTTTTCTGTTCCTGCACCACCACAACAATCTTTAGAGATCTAAGCCTGTATTGACATTTTTTAGACATAATTTCTCTCACTAGGAACTCTCCAATTAGCTTCCTTCTGATGACAGTTCTTCGGGATTGTTCTTTAGCAAGACAAACAAAAAGAGAGAGAGAGAGAAAAAAAAGGTCTACCAGGAAATAGATTTCACTGGCAATTTCCTGTTTCTCAAGCGAGAGCTCACACTGAGGTGTCCATATTTAGAGAACTGATTAGGTTTGACTGTTTAGGAGGAAAATAAGTCAGCAAGTGTCAAATCAGGAAGCAGCCACGCCTATTTTTTTATTCACTGGAGCAGAATTTTTTTTTTTGGGGGGGGGTAACTTTTTCATGATAAATGTAAAATACCTCCCAAAAACAATTGAATTGCACTTTAGCAGACGGATAGGAATCCCCCCCCCCCCTTTGAGACACCAGATAAGCGTGAATCAGCAAACAAAATGTCAAGCGGACATTGTTGAATGTTTACACTTGTAAACATCACTTGCTTTTATCCGACAAGCACATCTTGTCTGCCCGGAGCCTCCGGAGTGTCCCAAAGGACGCCGGTGTATTATCTGAGGGAAGCAGCTCCTCGAAGCGCAACAAATATGAAAGACGGCGTGTCATCTGCACCGAGCCAGAGACTGAAGAATGGGGGTGGAGGAGGGATCACATTAAAAAGGGGTGTTGCAGCGTGAGGCAAACCTCTAGCTGTTCCACATGCAGCTTTTCTTTGACGTGAGGGACTCTCTGGGGCTCACCAGCTGAACGGCCGAGTGGGCAGTGTGGACGTGCGAAGGCGCTGTTGGTACGAACCAAATCTGTCTGAAGTAGAATCTAATGTTGAAGGGATTTTTTGATTTCACTTTTTTTTTTGGGATAAACAAAAAATTTCTGATGGAAGCTGGAACATTCATGTACACAGCTGAAACCAGAATTTTATACCGAATAAAAAGACACACGGACTTTTATTTTCTCAGCATCTAAAGTTAAATCAGACCAAACGTCTCTTGTTTTAGGTCAGTTAAGATGACCAAACTTATTTCATCTTGCAAAATGCCACAATAATCAGAGAGAGAATGTGTCACACATTGTTTTTCCTTTTCCAAGGTCTGAAGTCTTGTAGATCATTTTCTATGAAACTGGTTGAAAGCGGGCACTTTTGCAATAACAAAAGAACAAAGAATGACAGTAATAGACATTATTCTAAAATAATAACAATATGGTGGAGGTGAGATTAAGGAAGTTTCCCCTCAAATAGTTAGAATCTGGAAATGCTAAACACCCTCTCGAAAAATGTGTATGTGTTAGTGCACACAGTGGAAACTGTCTTGGCACTAAGCTAATGTCTACAGCATGTCTAGCAGCTTTGCGTCTAAGTATTTCAGTTTCCCAAGCTGCATTTTCTTTTGAGTATTTTAGAAAATAAATTGCGAAAAAAGAGAATTTTCCGACGCTACATCCAGTAGGTGAATCTGAAAATACTGAACCGCAAATAGGCGGTGGTGATTTGGAATTTCTTTATGCTAGTGCTACTTTTAGCAGTAGCGTTAATAATGTTTGAAATGTTTGTATAAATACTTTTTATCTATGGTATTTTTACTCAAGGGTATCACACCATGAGCATCTCATAGCATCCCATGCTTATTAAGATAAGATCAATAACTGAGTTACTAATATGATGACTGTAGAAACCTGATAAAGATTTTAGTGAAGTCATAAAGGCAAAACAATGGGGAACTTTTCCATTTTAGAAACGAATGCCTTCAACACTGTGCTACACAATATGGGACTGATTGTTTGGTTTGTTTGTTTTTTCAGGTCTCAAACTCTTTATGCAAAACCATCCCGTCAAGCAATGTTTGTAGACCTCAAAACAACCTTAACCACGATTATTGGCCGGTGATCCAAGAAAAGCCATGGGAACAGAAACCATACTTCATCCAATGCGAACGCAGCCAATGGTGTGAACTGACCCGTTTTCGTCTTCCGATGCAACCAGCCTTCTTCGTACACAAGGAGGAACTGAAGATTTGGATTTTATTTAGATAATAGTGTTAACGTCCCAGCTGGAGTCTGCAGAACACATACTGAGATGTACCCAATGAAAAGGAAGGGACCGTTTATGAAAGAACAACGTGTGCAGAACATCTCACCTGCAGCACATTTTCAAACCCAACCACGCCTGACACGAGAATAGTCCTTGCGTTGGATACGAGGCCGTGCTCTGTTTCTGTAATATCCATAACAAGCATCCCAGTTTCTGCTTATGTATTCTTTGACACAAGTCAAAGCTCCATAGCAACAAGCTGGGAGCTTTTATGGCCCCAGTGTGCGTTGCAGGGCATAATGAAATCTTGTCCTCTCGCGGATGTGCGCTCGTGAAAAACAGCAAAGACAGTTTGGCCATCTCACTGCTCGGATCTCGTTGAGAATTAATTAATGAGCATAAATGGATGCGAAGGGAATTAAAGCTTGAAACTTAAATTTGATTTGGCAGGGCTTTCAGTCTCATTACAGATCCCGGTGATGTTGCGAGCCAGCTGCGATAAAAGTTGGATGTTTACGTTCTGCTCTTAAACACCATGAGCGAACGCGGCTCATGATGGAGCTTTTTTTTATAATGACATATCGCAGGCCGGTCACATCCATGTCATGTAGGAGCTTTTGTCGGCCGTGTAACCAGGAAACGGGAGGTGGAGGGTGAGGGAGGTTCTGCTGACGCCGACAAAAACGCTGCCCTCTCCCCTCTCGCTGAAGACACTCGTCATCTCACTTATCTTAATAGAATAATGTCAACATAAAGCAGCAGTCAGCAGCTTTTTCGCTACAAAAATATACTGTGGCAAGTGATTTCACGCGTCATTCTGAGGAAAAACCCACAGACTTGAGGCGCAGCAACAGCAGTGGCACATGACTGGAAAGCACTCAACAGCTGCTTGTTTGAGTCACTTTTTCCATTCATTCAGAACTGCTTGTATGCACAGTTCCTCACACTTTTTTTTTTGGCTTATCACAATTCCTATGAGTGGCCATTTTTCTTAAGAGTTTCATGCTCTGGTTATCGGCCGCTTTAGGAATAGAAAACAATTGGCTCCCAAAGTCGATCTGTGTACGGTTAAGCTCAAAATTATTCATACCGTTGGGAGAATTTACACTTTAAGTTATTATAATTCAACCAAGGCGTTTGTGTGCGGGAGGAAGTGAAATCTCTCAAAAGACAATAAATCGGGAATCATTTCTGTTTAGATGTGCATGTTTGCTTAAATTTGCAATATCAAAAATGATTTATGTCCTTTTCTTGGAAATAGCTGAAATTGTTTTTACTGGCAGTGTATTCTCTTGCATAGCCTAAGCCACTGTTTACAACACAAAAACTAGGTTGGGTTACACAGGTTTATCATAGCTAAAGATCCAATGTAAACTACATTTTTTAAAATTACTTTAATTTTTTTTTTCTTTACCGAAAAAAATTTCCTAAGATCCTTGACAGATGTGAAATGTGCATTCACTGAATATGTTTTGTAGCCATATTCCTTTATCAAATGAAAAATATTAATATTAAAGATGTTAGAAACTTTCCAGAAACTCAGAGGGGAACAAAACACTGGTCACCATCAGATAAAAAGTAAATAAATAAATAAACCTCTCTATTGCTTTGCAATAATGAATTTTAAGTTGATTAGTTGACTATCAACACAACAGTCCTACGTCCTTTCTTACTTCAACATAAGAGTCTCAAACGTGCACATGACAAATTATCAAGCTTCAACCCGTTACCTTCATATTTTATTTATCTCTCTGGGCAAAGTCCCATGCTGCCAGTAACTAAATAGTGATTTACAGGACAGAAATGTCCATGGTTGGAAATACTGTGGTGTTTTACTTCTAGAAGATCCCAACACTTAGTCAAGGACAACACAGTGAGCAATGTTACGTGATAAAAGCAAAGCACCCATTGTTTTGTACGAAGCTTTTCTAGACACAGGCTAATTCCTCGTTTGGTTATTTAGTGTTATTAAGCTAAATGGAGAGATGGCTTCTGTCCTGCAGTGCCTACAGCTCCGAACAATGATGAGCCAGTGAATAGCAAATTAGATCTGACAGCTGACCTAAATTTATAATTAATAAGATATTATCGATTTGTTTGTCGTAATAGCATGTCTGCAGCTGGCCAGTGTTATCAGCATTGCTGAATCCTCTAATCAGCTAATAGGGCACATCCTCAGTCAGTTGTAGTCAACAAAGTACTTTATAATATGATTAAATGTTGCTTGTTCTTGTATGTGTTAGGTATGATGTCCTCTTAAATTTCCAAAAGCAAGTGTTATTATTATAAGAGATGCATTCATCAAATGGCCAGATAGCAACAGATCAGATTTTCTCTCATCAGCTCTGATTTTATTTTATTTTTTTTAAACTTACGAAATGCATCATAACTGCAAACTCACGCTATTTTCCATCAAACCTAACTTGATGCACTTCTGTTAACTTTAATAAATATTGGGGCATAGTTTAGCGACAAACGCTAAAGTGAAACTTAGAATTTCTTACTTTTTTGTTAGATTCACGCCTATTTTATCAGGAAACTGAAGCAAATCGTCTTTCTTTTATGAAATTTAGTCCAAAGAGGGGGGAAAAAAACTGGAATTGATTAAAACTGGAATTGGCATGTTCAACCTAAAATAAATCCGGAAACAGATATCAACCAGAAAAAGATTTTTGTCTATGCCTAAACGATTTAATTTACATATGGTTAATAATTCTCACACTGACACTTAAGAGAGCAATCGGAGGAAGACGTGAGGATGACAGCTTAGGTCATGCTAGCATTTTTTTTTGCTTTGGATTCTCCATCAACACTTTCTGTCCCTTAAGATGAAGGACAAAAACACACACTTGCTCCCTTTCCTTCATGTTCATTTCATGTTTGACACTAAGGCAAAAAGGGAAAAAAAAAATCCTGTGCCTCCCCCATAAAACGAATAAGTGTCCCAGGAGCCATTTTCCCATTAAATCTTGACTTTAACCTAAGTGACCCCCTATACACACAAACCTTACTCCCTCCCCCCTCTATATACAGGGTTTGCATTAGTCTTACTGCCTGAGATGTGAATTCTCCCAGCGATGGCAACACAGGTCAAGCTGTTTGGCTGAACTGTGGGTTCGCACGTGGCTCAAAAGAAGGATTAGAGGAAATTAGTGTGGAGAGAAAGTGGGTAATTGAATATCACTGAAACCAACTCTAAGATCAGCTCTAAACGGCATGTACGTCGAGAGCGAGACAGCCAGAACTGTGAGCAAACACCGAGCAAACTCCCTCTCCTCCCCCCTTCGGTTCTCTTGAAAAATTGTGTTGAAGGAGTGTGAATGATGTTTTTTGAGCTAAATGACAAAGAGGGGTCAAGTGCCGTCTGACCTCTGTAAGTGCATTTTGTGTGTGTCACATGGTGATGTTCACTGGGACAGATTGAGGTTTCAGGAGGGTAAAAGAACACAAATAAGGGATGTGACTTTGTTTAGATTCATATTTAACGACACCATGACTTTTCTTTGTCCTCCACCTCTATAAAACTATGTTAGGCTCTGCAAAAATACGTGTGCACAATATATGTCACTGTACTAAATTGTCACTGTACAAATATAAGTTAAAGAGACACAATTAAGTTGTTTTTTTAAGCACTCCAAATTAATGCAAAAATGGCTGGTAGGAATGACTAAGAATGTAGAATATTGTATTGTTCACTTTAAATCAGGATTTTATAATAAATTATCATCTCATGTCTGTCTTGATAAACCCTAGCTGATCATTTTGAGTAATTGTTGAGTTGGTTTTTTTTTCTTGGCCTAGAAAAAAAATGTCTATTTTAAGCAAGAAAAGACAGGATCTTAGTTGCTCTTTAAAACATTTGCTATATCTAGCAAAGGGTCAGATGCAAATTTGTGTGCACTAAAGTCTGCTCTTAGTAAAAATCGCTGCATATTTGTGGTCATATTTATTATAGAATAAACTGTATGATTTTATGGTTAATAAAAACTATTTACTGTTTATACCTGTGTGCAACAAACAACTACAAGATCTGAAAAGCATAACAATATACTATTTTTTATGTTTGTCCTGAGATAAAACCTAAAAGATTACTCTCTTCTTGGCCGGACGGACTAAAGAGTCAAAGCTGATGCTAACTTTTAATAGCAGCACAGATGTTACACTCAGAAAACACAAACAGTTTCTTCAATAATTGCTAACATGTAGCAGTACTCACTGTAGACAATGCTAATGTCACCAATATAGCATAATTTACATCAAATATATAAATTTTTTGCTTGAGCGGTTTCAAAAGGCAAAATTAGCCAAAACAAAAGGTCTGTTAGGCTAGCTATTAGCTTCTGAGAACTTCTTAGATAATCTACATACAACAAAAAAAATATTGTTCTACAACAAGTTAATCTTTAAATGTTTTCATTTTAAAGTGAATGAATCAGGACATGAATTTTGAGTTTCTGTATTCATCTGGTTACTACAGAACCCCTCAAAAGCAAGAGTTAATTGTTCTTCCGTTGTGGTTTCAGTGAGTGTTTATTTCCCATTAAATCAGTCGGTGAAAGCATTTGGCATTTACATTTGTTTCTTTTTGCTGTTTTACCGTATCCATAGCAAACTGTGACCCAAAAACCGAGGTACACACCAAACCATGGCTTAGGTATCTTGTTACACCTCTAAAAAAAACACATAGGCAAAAATAGGTATGTCCTTGTCCCCATTTCTTACATTGTACAATACATGTATCAGGTCATGGCTATCCATGCTCATTGGAGGGTGTTTTTTTTCTTTTTTTTTTTTTTTTTACATTTTTTTATTACACACTGATGCACCTTCTCGTTTCTAAACAGATAGCTGACTCGTTCAGAACAGGACACCTGACACATAAATGATCCAGCTGGAAAAGTCATGAACTCCTTAATCTCCTGAACTGCACAGGGCCTTATCCGTGTCTATTCTGGGTCCAGGCACGGAGATATATGGGCCTCATTCACCCACAAGGTACCGTCTAGGCAGCACAATTCATTTCTCCCCAGCCAGAGAAGGTTTAGTTTGTCATCACTCCATGGCCAGAGTTTACCGCCACTGTGACTCTAACACCAAAAACTGCAGGCGAATGCAGCTGGTTATGAATGTGAATTTTCTGCATTTTGTCTTCTGTTGTTTTAGCTAAATAGTAGTAAGTTAGTTCACATTTACTATTTACTACACACAAAACTGACTTAAAAAATACATCTTATTGGCCCAGTGATCTGTAAATTCTCATAAGCGTAACGCTGAGATTCTCCTCTGATGTCAGGAATAAGTTACCAGCTTGTCACTTCTGATGAAGCTCGTTATCAGGAAAAAACAATAGCAATATTGACTTTTTTTAAGAGCTTAAAGAGCACTCAACAGTGATTAACTGTAGCATCCAACAAAGCAACAAAATTTTAAAAAAATCGATTTAAAGACATCAGCTCTGAATGTTTCCTAATAAAATCATCATATGCACAATCTATAATTTGATGCGCAGTGAAATTTACTTAGATGGCTCCGGTTCAGGGTTGTTACCTTAGTGACGGACTGAAAGGTCAGCTTCCCCTGAGCAAATGTGCATAAACAACTAAGATGCAATATGGCCACAAAAGCTGCTGGTGAATAAACTGCAGTGACACGGCGGAACGAAGCCGCGTCACTGCATTATGCCGCGCTGGAATTGTAAAATTGGAAGGCTGCGGAGCATGGCCCCAGTGCGGGGCATGCATCGCTGCGGTAACGTGGTGTTTACACGCTGACAGGTGCAATCCTTTCAACAAAGTGAATCAAGAGGGCAGCGGCGCTACTGCAGCTCTGACAGGCTGCGCCCTACGCGTGTCCACTGCATACCAATGCCCTGCCACACATAGTCTGCATACGCTATACTGTAGTGGAAAATAATCGGTACGTGGTTTCATAACCAAAGTCTGACTGTGAATGCGGAACAGGCCTTCTAGAACCAGCAGAAGCAAATCAGGAGATAAAGGAAGTAGCAGAGCAGAAACGTAAGCAGCTTGGAGAGGTTTTAAGATTTTATGATGTCTCTGAAGCGAAATGGGTTAACTGGGAAGTTCCTACAGCGCTTTGTAAAGCACAATAACACATGGCACGGAGTCAAAAAGCCTGACTGCGTGAAGCTCCACAGCCTTCACTCAGTTGGGAGGCACACGGTCGTAAAAATTAGGCTTTAAATCTCAAATGCAACCTCCTTCCAACCAGAGTTGGGTGATATGATAATATCATGTCAAGGAAAATTAAAATGTGGATGAAATGTAGCCTACGAAGAATGTACTTCTATCACTCTTCCTCTCCTGCCATTTTCCAGCAGTATTAATTACAGTAATGTCCATTGTTTAGGTAAGGGACTCCAATGGACAAGTAGATTCTTGCAAGCAAAGAAAGAAAACAGAAGAAGAAAGCTAAACCTCAATAAATTGGGTAGTCTCGTACATAAAAATCAACTGGAGACCATAATTGGCCAATTCAGAGTTTGAGCTACGCTGTTTGGTGGCTAACCAGAAACCTGAAAAGCAGATGTTTCTCCAATTGTTCCAGGCAACAAGCTTTAATGTGAAAGATGTTACTAATTGACTCAACACACGGGGAGTGACGAACCACAGCGGAAGCGACATTTTCCATCATTCCGGGTGAACCCAAAACATGGGTTGCGATAGCGATAGAAGTGACAAAAGCTTAACGTTTTTTCAACTTTCTTGTGTCGCATCAATACAATTATAGACGTCTATGTGCTCGAGCTTGAAATTTCACAGGCCCGTCTCGCCGGTCGAAGGAGGAAAAAGCGATCGTCCCCTCATGGCACAAGTTCCATAGGAAATGAATGGCGAGAGAGCGATGTCGCTCCCCGTGTGTCTTTTAAATGCTGTGGTCTTAAACATTTGATCAGCTCAACATCTTATTTGCAGTTTAGTTGTTTCCAATAAATGGCTTACTCAATTTGTTTTGCCTCCATCCCATTTCTCCTTTTTGCATTTTGAAGCTGTACTCCGGACTTTCTTAATATCCCACATTGCGAAGTGTAAACTCTTGCCATTTTCAACTTGTCTTAAAATTTTTATCAGCATGCCAAACTAAATACTAAATATAATGATAATACACCCCCGAATTAATACCCCAAATATTATATTACAAAACTCACTCTTTAAAAAAAAAAAAACATGGTAATCAGAATGTGTAGTGCAGAGCCCACTCCTGCTTATAGATCCTTATAGGACTTTCCTTCTTCTACTAAACCCAAAAAGCAAATTAAGTCATCTCCTCTTTGTCTTTCTCATCCTCCCACACTAACTTTTGTGTCTCTGCTGCAGGAGAATGACGAGCGAGTCTCGGAGGCTTTGAAGTTCACTGTGCGGCGTGTTCGCTCTGTGAAACCGGCTTTTCTCTTCTCACTTTCACATCGCAAAATCTTTGTCTCAGTTCAATAAATTAAACGCACACGGCTCCATTATGCAGAGCATTTGGGATACAGCTGCCTCGGCCTTCGAGAGTCAGTTAGGGATCAGCTGAAATCACGCATTTGCAGCGGCAAAGTTCGGCGGAAAACAAACAAAAAAATGCATGAATTATGGATTAATTCACAGAGTGGAATCTGGAGGACTAAAGGAAAGTTGCATCTGTAGTGCAGCTATGAAAGAGTTTGGTTTTGTTGAGGCTTTCAAGTCACATTTGGAATTTCAATGCTTGTGTCATTTGTTGCTATCCTAAACACAATGTGTTGCCAAGAGCTTGTTTGACACCCGACTCTAACTCGAAGACGCTTTCTCTCACTTTCACTTTCCAAAAATGCAGAAACTGTCACGGTTGACTCGATAGAGCAAAGAGCAAATATTTTATTTATTTATTTTTTCTATCTGGTGCCTCAGAATAGTGAGCAGTGTTTTTTTTTTTTTACTTTTCATTGTGCCTGACGTTTTTGGTCTTAATTTGATTGAGGGTATGTTTTAGTTTCACTTCCTTCCTGTATTCCATTTCCTGATTTCCTGCTCTTGTTGAACCTCGAGGCTGCACCGTTCGAGGGGCTTGGGCTTGGGGGTGGAGGGGATTGCTGCTGCGCTGTCCGCCCTTTTTCCTGTGTCATGGAAAAACTAAGTAACAGTGAGGAGAAACAGGACTCCAATTCAAAGTTTTCAATTCCAAAGTCACCCAAAGAGCTCCTTTGTAGCTCTGTTTTATGGCTGCTTTATAAGAATCGCTTTATTTGAAAAGAAAGAAACTTTGTACATGGTTATGACTTACACGCACGCAAATAAGGTTCCCTTTCTTGCAAAAACAAAACAAAAAACCCCAGCACGTGTGCCTTTTTCATCATGCAGTCTGCTAGTTTCACCATAACAAGCATTCCCCCGGTTCCTCTAAAAGCTAAACCTCTGTTTTCGACTCAGCTGAGACAGAAAGCAACTGCTGATTATGTGGCGCTTTTCGCCGCCAGCGAAGCAAGGGCCTGCGCACGCTGTGGTCGGGCTTTGTCTAGACTTTGTAATTGGACTCATAACAGCACCGTAAAATTCTGATCAAAAGAGGCCGAATGAGGATTTTTTTTTTTTTTGCTTGAGCCCCTAAAATGAAACTTTGAGCTCTGTCTTGTAAGCAACAAGCAACAAGTGTTGAAACAATGTCAGGAATTTGCATACACTAAGCGCGTGGAGTTCAGTCAGCAATTGAGCATTTTATGTATTTCCAACAAGAGAAGGAGCATGTTCAATACTTCCAAGAGTATTCATTATCCAATTGACACGTGTGGAGGGAAACTAACGCAGTCTGCAAATCGCTCTACTCACATGACAGTTGCTGCGTCGTGCTGTGGGGATGCTTTTCTTTTGCAGGAAGCTGGTCAGAGTTAATTGGTTAATTGCTGCACTTAGAAACAGGACAACGCTAGAGGAATCCTTTTTGAGGTCGTCGAAGTTCAACTACCCTCACCGTACAGCCACATCTACAGTGAAATGCGTTAGTTCAAAGAAATGCCTGGCCCACTCTCCACTTTTGTATTGTATTTGTAAAAAAGCCATTCGTCATTTTCTTTCAGCTTCACTGTAGTGGCGTAGTGCGCAAATCTTTGTCTATTTTCTGCTAATGACGAAAAGACACAATTTTGCAATTGCAGTTTCCTTTAAATAAGAAATGAAATGAAAATCACATGTGAATAGGCTTGTTCACGTGATGAGTCATTAAAAATCATGGCAGTAGCAGATGCAAACAGTTACATGGGATCACATTGATAATTCAGCGATGACGCCAGCACTCATCATCTATCAGACAATCAGAGGACGTTCGGTCAAATTCTGGAGCTGGAGAGACAAGCCTCTTATAGTTTGGGGGAAATTGTAAAAGAAGATTTTACAGAAGAGCTATGGATTCAACACGTTCAAATGAAGACAAACTGCAACTTCCTGTCGTCTTCTTCGTGGTTTTCGCGAGTAGCAACATCCGGATGTCGACCCTGTGAATTGTGTAATGCGAATAAACCCTGTCTCCACTCCATTTTTGCGATTTCGATTCAACTGCAAAACTACAGTATTGGTACTGTATCGGTAGCTTTTCAGCCGAAAAAGCGCAGAAATATTTTAAACTAAAAATCTGAGTTGTTTTTTTTTTTTTCTCAAAATTGAAGTGTTTCCATCCATCCATTTTCTGTACACCTTTGTCCCTAGTGGGGTTGGGAGGGGTGCTGGTGCCTATCTCCAGCGAACGTTTCGGGGGAGACCCTGGACAGGTCGCCAGTCTATCACAGTGCAGTGTTTCCATTAAGCAAATTTATTTTTATAATAATTCTATGGTCAATGAAAATGCACCGAATAATGCACTCCGGCCTATCACAGGTAATGACAAAAAGCGACATCATAGTTCCATGGTTTTTGCATGACAAAATGTTGAAAAAGTTCATCTCATTGGTAGATTAAGTAATGACACCTACACCTTTCTCTACCAACAAACAGGCCTTTTACACCAGTGGTGCCTAAAGTGGGTCCTCGAGGGCCGGCATCCTGCATGTTTTAATTCTCTCCCTGGTTTAACAAAACCAGGGATCAAATGATGGCTCGTTAGGAGGCCTATGAAGAACATTGACATGCTGAAAAGGTTGTTACTACCACCAGGGAGAGAACTAAAACATGCAGGATGCCGGCACTCGAGGACCGACTTTGGGCGCCCCTGTTTTAAACCCAATCAACGCACCACAAATGGGAAGCAGCGCATCCCAATTCCAGCACTCCACGTGTGAAGTCTCCAGAGCTTCATATGCATTGTACTTTAATTAAGCAGCCCACCCCAGCGAAGCACACAAAACCCCCTCCAGGTCCCTTTATGTCCTCTGAGGTGCCTCAGTGGAGGGCCAGACACACTCTTCTTTTTTCTTTTTTTTTCACTGCCTTTGTCTTCTCCATCTCACGACTCCCACTGGTGAGGCCACAGCAGCGTCCCATGTGTTATTATCGGCCAATGATAAAGTAGCTGCCACAGCCCTCATGCATTATGCAGGATGAAAGGAAAGGAACTCCTCCCCCAGTTATGTAAATCGAACTTATTTTGTAAAGGGGGGGGGGACTATGGATCTTGCCATCAATTTCTCTCCCCCACCCCCCAATGATCTCCGGAGTCGGTACCACAAAGGCAGTGTGTCAGTATGTGAAAGAAGATAAAACAAAAGCAAACCCTAATTATGCTGAGCTACTGATACACTTAACTTGAGGAAGGATATGAGATCTTATTAAAAATCCTCTAAAGTAAGCCTGGAATTTATAAATAAGGATTGCTATGGCATACTGTCTGATTTGTACACTACAGCTAGCAAAAAAAAAAAAAAAAGAAAAGTCAACTAGTATCACCTGCAGCAAAAACTTGTGTATCCTATTTTTAAATCTCTTAAAAAGTTATTGGGCTTTGTGCTCAAACTGTAGCTCCTTCATGTTCTCAATAAAGGAATAATTTCATTGTTATTAGTGAACAATTAAGATCTTACATTGAGTAGCTAACAGCTAGCATGGGGGTGTCCAAAATTCAAAGCAGACTTCTACCCTCCAATCTTATGCAAGTTTGTAAAAACATTATTTATTCTTCTACACTTTAAACCATTACGGAGTTTCCATTGAGTGATTATTAACGCATAAAGCGAGGATTATTTATCCTTGCTTTATGCGTTAATTATCCATAAAGCAAGGATTATTTATCCTTGCTTTATGCGTTAATTATCCATAAAGCAAGGATTATTTATCCTTGCTTTATGGATAAATTACTGGAATTGGAGGTTAGAGGCGGTACGCCACCAGTGATCTTCCTGAGTGAAACGTGTGCTGAGATTGGATCATGTGAAGCGTTTCCGGTAACAGCAATGTCCGACATAGGAAGTATCGTGCAGAAATGAAAAATAAACTTTGTAAATAGCAAGAAAATTGTGCTTGATTATTTCTTTGTTGTAAAAATATTTATTGTGAATTAATATTACAACATTGGAAACTTGAAACTTTGCTAAATCCTCCAAATGTCAATACCAGGCAAATTATTTTGCTATTGACTCTTGTTTGGTGTTCTTCGTTGGTTTAAAAGATTAAAGTTTGAAGAAACAAAACTTTTCGATTAACAAAGAGCCACTACCTGAGTTGTGTGTGGGAGAACTGTACAGTGTTGCTCCTGGTTCTGGACACAGGCTTGGTCAAACACTTCTGTGGGGTAGCAACACTTTCTTCAACCAGCCTTTGCTGCAAGTCAGCCGATGTGGTGGTGCCGGTCATTCTAGCTTTAACAACACACTCCAGACTAATTCCACAAGGGCTCACTAACATTGAGGTCAGGTTTCCAAAAAGGCTGTAGATGTAGTCACTGTTAAACATCGCTATAGACGCTGGTGCTATAGACGGATGCACCAGCACCAATATCCAAAGACAGGTCTTGTTTCCCCAATGAAGGAGATACTGCGCCAAACCTTCACCTGTTTTCACCTCAAGCTGTTTACCACTGTCAGACAGGATTTGGCAAGTTTTTTACAGACACAACCCACATACTCAACTCTGCTGCTGAATCCACAGACGAATCTCCATGCAAATGTGGCACGATTTCAAGGGAATTTAACAAGTTTTCCGGTGGTCTAAGATTAACTGACAGGAATAAATAGTCCAGAAAAGCTCAAGGAAAAGCTTTACGTTCCATTTTCAGTACTGGCAGACCACCTCCTACCTTCATTCCCCGTAAAAAAAAATAATCCCTGTTTTTAAGATTGGAGTTGTTTTAAAAAGGTAGAAGTCCAGTTTGTTTGACCACTTGTGGACCAGCTGCAACCTCACCTGCAACCCTAGCTAATCTGAATTAATACCATACGAAGATACGAAGAACACTATCTAGGGCAGGTAGGAGATTATAAGTCTATACCACCCTGCCATGAGTGAAACAAACTCTGTCTATATCTATAAATAACCCATTCTGGGTCTAGATAGGTTCTGTTCGTAAACCACACCACCGATGAAAACTCTTCTGCATTTCCTGATGTTATGGTTGTCACGAAACACGGTATGCCTCTTTACTGGCACAGACATTGTCTCTGTAATGCCTTTTACATTACCACCAAATGGGCTTAATAGACTCCAATCTGGTTTTGACTGAAATCTCCGAGTAAACATTCTCAGATGGACACAGACATCCACGGCTCCCCAGTGACACTTAAAACCTCCGTGCAATCTTAAATTGCCCACTCACCCCGCACGCTGCAGTCAAACAACAGCCACGCAATTTGATTGTGAATGACCATGCCACCGAGGTTAATGCGCTTCTTTCCAGGAAGCAAACCAGATGTCCCGTTTGATCCAGCATGAGATACATCACAATACTGTATTCATAATTTGATTAGCTGTTTTGAATAAAATTTGAACCTTGCATGTTACAAGGCAACAGACTGCGGTCAGAGCGTGTGGGGGTGTATACCGCCTGTACGGGGTAATACTCTCAGAGCAGGTCTGCAGGCTCAGTAGGTGAGTGTTTATGACACTGTGTGCTGTCACTGAGCCAGACGGACAGATTCACCGTTAGAAAGACGAATATTAATCAGGTCCCGGCTCAGGCTGTCCTGATATTGAGGCAGATGGTATCTGACAAACAGGGCCACGTGGCCATCCATCCATCTATCTTTTTTTCAACAATCAAAAATTGTTTTAAAATAACTTACTCCAGCTAATTTTATAAGGAGTGGTCAGACAACTTTTTTGAGATGTAACACCACAATCAAGTCAATTTCAGGAGTCATAATAAAGTGATATTAATAATATTTGCAGCTCGCCGTAGTTTTTCCACTTCGGTTTCATTTTTCATCTTGGTTGCAGGAAGAAATGTGTGGGGAGTGAATAGGGGTGTTGTCCCCTGTTCCCTCTTTGGAGGCACCAGTTCACTCAGTTTCTTACTGTTTCCTAAAAGTATGTCAACTCTCTGCTAGTGACTTTAAACACATCAATAAAAAAAAAAAACAAGAAGGGAAATTTGAGTGTTTCATTTGTATGTTGTTTGTATGCTAACTTTGAGAATATGAGTTTGATAAAGCTCACACCGTACTCCATGCAATTTTTCTCAAGTTCATGGTTTTGCACTTACTGTAAGCAACAGCAGAGTGAAAAAACAGCTACTACTTGCTTGCGGTAATGTTTAAGCTACAGCTCTTCCTTCGGGAATGGATTTGCACACCAAAATTATGTGGAATTAATCCGAAAAACCTCTCCTAGGTAGCTCTCAGGCGGCTATTTTCAGACGTTTTCCGGCAACAGACCGCATACTGTAAGAATCTGTAAAAGTGTGAGTAGAAATAAAAACGTTCGTAAATTTGTAGGAATTCGTGAGCCGAATTCTATAAACAAACGACTTAAACACAAATTACCTCGAACTACAATGTTGCCTTGCGGTAAAAATTGGTAAAACTGGACAAAATATATAAATGAGTATAAACCCTATGGAGTCTGGCCATGTTGCCTTCATAGTGGCTACAGCGGAGAAACGGGAGTCGGGGAGGTAAGGGGAAAAGACTGGGGTCCTGCGGGGGACGTGTCTTTCTTTTTCTTTTCTTTTCTTTTTTTTTTTTACCTGTGACATTTGCGGCCGGAGGTTGATCTCCTTCAAGTTGATGCTCTGGGGCTTCAGGTTGTTGAGCAGATGGCACAGGAGGACTCCATCCCGGAGGGTCTGAGCCAAGTCGAATACCTGCGCTGACTCCCATGTCACCCTGTGGTTAGACGGGAGCACCTTGCAGTTGATCAGCCACAGCGCGCACTGCCTCCAATACTCCATCATTATCCTGTCTTCAGCCGGAGCGAGTTCTCACGGGTCTCTCCGTGTGTGTGTGTGTGGGTGTGCGTGCGTGCGTGTGTGTGCGTTCTCGCGCGCACGCGTGTGCGTCTTATAGACTCAAACTGCTAACGGTTCGGCAACACCTCTCGCGCCTTTCAGTAGACCGGACCCATGCCGGATCCGTCCCGGCGTAAAACCAGACGAGGAGAGTGAAGGGAACCGCGGCGGATAGCTCCTGGGAGATGGGTGGCGGGCGCTCCACGGATGACGGGGTCCGGCGTGCCGAGGCTGAAAGCGAGACTGTAGATGGAGTGCGTCCTGCACCCTGCCTTTCTCTCTCTCTCTCTCTGTTTGTTTCTCTTCCCTCCCCCTCACCCTGTTCACCTCTTCCGCTTGCCACACGGGCTCATTGAACAGCACTGTGACAGTAGAGCACAAGAAATAGCACGACTTTCACACCTCGTAAGCTTCAAAAGTGGGGTAAAGACAACATTGGTTCTTTTTGTTTTTTTTTCTGATTAGGTTGTATTGCTGCTAGTTCTATTAAGGAATTACAAAAGAGCTTGATGCAAAAATTCCAGCAGCTCAGAGAGCTTATTTCCAGTGCTGATCAATTCATCACTGAACAAGCCAAGCACAGAGCCACTTTTCCTTACCTAAACACTATTCAAGTGCATCTTCATAGGAATTTCATTATGTAGTGCAATTCAAAAAGTGAGAGACATATTTGATACACAAGATTATGGCGACTTGTGTGTCTTGCAGCTAACGAAATGACAAAATAAGTTTAATAGAAAATTAGAAATATTAGGCTATGTGTATATATATATGAAAAAAGATTTTTGATGAGTAATTGTTCTTCTGTGGATGCATGGTCAACCTGATTTTGGAAAGATTACTGACTTAGACAGTCGCTGAGACCTTGTACAAGGAGGGTAAGCCACAAAACGTCTTGTCAAATAAGAAGCTGTCTTTAAAGAGAACTGTGTCCAAATACATGAACATAAAGTTGAGTGGAAGGGAAAAGAGTTGCTGAAAAAGACTTTCATTACATAAATATTAGCTTACTAAAATGTATTTCCATGTACTCTGCAGTGTACGGACTTAATCCTTGGTTGAGACTCTTTTTCTTATGAACTATTGCATCAGAGAATCATGAAGTCCTCTAAAATTAAATTTTTTCATTATTAGTATTAGCAAAGAAAGTAAAGCTACAAGTGTTCCCAAGTGTCCATGAAAACCATTTGAGTACATCTACAATCCAAAGGATTTCTAGAGAGACAGCTGTTAATATCCTTGTTTCTATGTCACAAATGTCAACGTGTGGAGTCAGTTGAGATTTTATAAAGTGACTCAACTAACGTGTTGCATTTAAAGAAAATATAGCAACTTTTTCCCACTGCCAAAATGCAGTTTTAGTCAGATCAATAAATGCAGAATATCTACTGAGCTGATGATTTTTAGGGGGAGCATAAACAGCAAATGTCAGATTGTTTTTATTGTATTTTAACATTTAGTAACTCTTCCTCATTGGCTTGCTAATGAGTCTGCAACACCTTAATTGTTTCTCCTTTGTAGGGTATAAAACCAGTGACTTCTGCTTTTGTTGCCTCCACGTTTCATTGGCAACAGACAACATTTGCAAACATGGCGCTTGGATGTTTCTGTAACGGACCAGAAGTGGAAAAGACAGTCATGGTTTCTTTAGCGGCAATGTTGACTTACAATTTCAGCAAAAAAAAAAGTTCATTAGCTTTAGTTCTTGGATTCAAAAAGTGAAGCTCATGTACAGATTCATCACATAAAGTTTTTGTAAAACAAAAGATTTACTGAAATTAGCCTGTGTATGTATATTTTAAGATATATTGCACTCTGTGCCAAGTGTAGCTTAGTGAATTTCTGCGGTTCACTGTGGCATAGGGACAATCATCCTTTAGCATTTCTGAGATGTTAAAGAAGCACATGTAAAACTTGCACTAAATATTGGCCTTCAGCTCAGCAGTTTGCTCATCAATCAAATATAGTCACTCAAATATATATATTCAAATATATATATATTGTGTATGTGTGTGTAGTCATTTTTACTGACCACACTGTGGTCAGTAAAAATTAAAAAAAAAAAAAAACTTGGAGTAGAGATTGATTCTTGGAGTAGAGATTGATTCATATTTACAAGAAACGTGAGTAAAAATCATCTCAGCTATCTGGAATAATGCAGAGAGAAAACAATATTGTATCTAAAGAAGAAATGGGAAACAAAATTTAAAATAGTTGAAGAATTATCCCAAATGTGAGAAATACAGGAAAGTATAACAAATTAATTCATTCATTTTGCTGGAAAACTTGAACAAGGTTTCTCAAATCAAAAGTAAACAGACTTCCGCATTACAAGAACGCCGGGGGAGTATGTGAACCCAATCAGTCACATATTTTTTGGAGCTGAACAAAAATACCTGGATATTGGGAGCAAGTTGAATCAATATTGATTAAAATTCTGGGCTATACAATCCCACATACTTGAAATATGATGGATTCGGGAAATATGACAATGGTGAGTAAAGCAGATTTGCTTCTGTCAAAGGTAATGATGAGTGATAAAAAAAAAAAGCAACAACAAAAAGATGGTTAAAGCCAGATGATTGAATCAGGATTGTGGAAAGAATCTGAATAATGGAAAAAATGACAAATAATCTTTGATTGAAACAAAAAGTGAGGAAAATGGACCCTACTCCAACATGGCACACCCAAGACTGTAGATAAAACTGAATGAATAATAAATATCATTAGAACTATACAGACTGTTGGTCACTTTTTTGTTTTTGTGTTTGTTTTGTTTTGGAGATTTTTTTTTTTTTTTGCAAATATTTAGTAAAAATTAAAGTATATATAAAAGAAACTAAGGTTCTTACAGATTGGCTCGTTTTTATACCTGCGTCTTTGTTTTTTCTCCGGAAATACAGACGACATGACAATTTATTTTCATGCTTGTTATTATAGATATAAATGTTACAGACAGCATCGACTGTTGTCACCATAGTAATGGAAGGCAGGATGAGAGCAAAAGTTTCCTCATAGTTCCAGATGTTTCTGTTTTTTTATGTGGATCAGGCCTTTTCTCCTGTGTGGATTCGCTGATGAGCCTTGAGTCCGGAAGCAAATCTGAACCTCTTCTCACACTGACTGCAGCTATAAGGCCTTTCACCAGTGTGGCTTCGCTAATGATGCTTTAGGCCAGAAGAACCTTTAAACCTCTTCTCACACTGACCGCAGCTATAAGGCTTTTCACCAGTGTGGCTTCGCTGATGACTCTTTAGGCCAGAGGAACCTCTAAACCTCTTCTCACACTGACCGCAGCTATAAGGCTTTTCACCAGTGTGGCTTCGCTGATGACTCTTTAGGCCAGAGGAACCTCTAAACCTCTTCTCACACTGACCGCAGCTATAAGGCTTTTCACCAGTGTGCCTTCGCTGATGACTCTTTAGACCAGAGGAACTTTTAAATCTCTTCTCACACTGACCGCAGCTATAAGGCTTTTCACCAGTGTGGCTTCGCTGATGACTCTTTAGGCCAGAGTAATCTTTGAACCTCTTCTCACACTGACCGCAGCTATAAGGCTTTTCACCAGTGTGGCTTCGCTGATGACTCTTTAGGCCAGAGTAATCTTTGAACCTCTTCTCACACTGACCGCAGCTATAAGGCTTTTCACCAGTGTGGCTTCGCTGATGACTCTTTAGGCCAGAGTAATCTTTGAACCTCTTCTCACACTGACCGCAGCTATAAGGCTTTTCACCAGTGTGGCTTCGCTGATGACTCTTTAGGCCAGAGTCATCTTTGAACCTCTTCTCACACTGACCGCAGCTATAAGGCTTTTCACCAGTGTGGCTTCGCTGATGACTCTTTAGACCAGAGGAATATTTGAACTTCTTCTCACACTGACCGCAGCTGTAAGGCTTTTCACCAGTGTGGCTTCGCTGATGAAGTTTCTGTGTTGAGGAATTTTCGAATCTCTTCTCACCAGGGGTCATGCAGATTTGGTTCTACAAATAGAAGTACAGTAATTATAACATTATAACGTACAAACACTCTGATAGTCAACAGTTTGATTTTATGGCAAACTTAAAAAATCAGAATACATCTCCCAGTTTGGCTTATTCAAGTGCAAAGCTGTATGTTTGTCTTTCTGTCAGATAGGCCAGGGGTTTGAAACCTGTGTCCCACAAGTGGCACTTTGGATATTTCGCTACGGCACTTAATCATATTGTTAAAAATGCTGAAAAAACAGCCGGTGGTCCATAATCACAAATCACAAAAGTACAATTAATAGAATTCAACAGAAAATTGCTTTGAATTTCCGCAACATAATGACCAGAAAAATACCAGTAATATTTTTTTTAATCTGTTTTTCTTGTCATTGAGTCCAAAACTATCCTATGTTTTCACTTAATTCTCCACAAATATTTACATCCCATCATGATTGAAAATGTATCCATTCTCTTTTAGTAAGATGTTCTACCTTTTAGACAGAATACAAATGAAATGGCGGTTATTTAAAAATGACCACGGATTTTCTATAGTTAGATGTTCATCAAAATTACAAGTCATGTAATATTTGCAACACTTGTTTTTTTTATCTGGATTGAAGGCAAGAATGCTTCTTTGGACTGAAAGGTTGCAGACCCCTGTTGTAGGCTAACATGAAAAGTTTTACTTAGGTCACGTAGGGTCACCAGTCAGAGGGCAACAAAGAGACACACAGGAAAAAGAACCATGAGCACACACAACCATACTTACATCAATTCAGATAACCCACATTAAAATAATTGTTGTGTTTTGGAAGTGTGGTATAAAGCTGGGTACCCAGGGAAACTCCACGCATGCTAAGGCAGAACATTCAAACTGAATGCAGAAAGACTATTACAAACCAAAAAGCAGCACTCAGTTTTCCACACGTTTTAATAACTAACCTCTTCCAGTGATGTCACTGTGTTGCTAACGCCAGACTTCTCTTCCAGACGAAGTTTCTCCATTTCAGTTCTGCATAAGACAAACATTTATAATATGTAAGACAGATGTTAATTGATGTTATTTGCACAGCAGTGGCAACTGTTTCAGATATTGATCCTTTGCAATATCTGAATGTCATGCTCTTCAGAAATCTGCCGGCTCCGCCATGACAGACGGCAAAGCAACTACCGTACATTCCGGACTATATGTCGCATTTTTTTCATAGTTTGGCGGGGGGGGGGGGGGGGGGGGGGCTTTTATCCCGGGGGGGCTTATTTTGGGGAATTTACACCCCATTTTATTATTTTCCCATTTTTTTTCTCCCTAAACCCCCAGAGGGGGGCCT
>CAEFZY010052112.1:0-11981 GCA_903066815.1 Brachyrhaphis roseni
TCCATCCATCCATCCATCCATCCATCCATCCATCCATCCATCCATCCATCCATCCATCCATCCATCCATCCATCCATGACCCTTTTAGCAACCTGTTCCCCTTCTCGCCTGTGGGGGCGCTGCACCAAGAACCACTGAAGGAAGTGACACACAAACCTCTGAAGAAGACAATGACCACAACTTCCTTTTATACAAAATGTAAACAAACATGGAGATTTTAGCGGTTGTACGATTTCTCTTTTGACTTTAAAAACCAACAGTCATTTCTCCCACTTGCGCTAGACTTGTGCATTTGTTTTGGTTGTATTTACCCAGAATACTCTGCGGTGTAGACCGCTTCCTGTTTTTGAAGTGAGCTCAGATTCGCTTGGCATTCACATTCAAACTGCACCAGCGTTCACTTCAGCAGATCCAAGACTGCTGAAGTGGCAGGCAGATCAGAGTTTAGTCTTTTGGTCCGAATCAGTTTGATTTAAACATTCACCCCTAAACCAACACAACTGGACTTTCCAGACAAATAAAATACATTTTGATTAAAGCGTACTAATGAATGCACCCTGAATGAACAAAGAGCAATTCAAAATAATCATTTCTCCAGAACCTTATGTTCTTCTACAAGGATGGGTAATGACTCATTAATATTCCAAGTGTTTTAATTTTTTAATTTAGCTTTTTTTGCTTGTTTGTTTAGAAGTCATCTTCACATAAAAAAATTACCTTAAATATTAATATGTTCACTAATCTGGAAGAGAAAATAATGCTAGTCAGCGAGTTGGGTTTGAAATCAGATCAGGATTGCTGTGAGAGATTTCTTTAAGCAGCTCTGAAACATACATGAGAGGAGAAAAAGCAGAGTTAGAAGGCAGCAAAATAAGCAGTCAAAAAAATTAGTCATGTCAGTTTGCTCCTCCAGACACACACAGACACACTCAGAGTCTCCAGACACTCGAGTCCACAATTTATGCTGCACATGGTCAAACCTTCTCTCATCTTGTTGGCGCGTCTCGCCAGTCTGTGGGTTTCAAGTGCAAATGAATCCAAGCATCACTCCAAGCATTATGAGTAAGGACTTTGAAGTGGCAAATGATGGCCTCCTGCAGCTCGGCGCAGAGAAACAAGCATGCACCCGAAAATCTGCACCCACATACTTGAGAAAACACTCGTGTACTTCTGCTTAGTTTAGTCCATTCTTTCACATCTACACACAGAAACGTCATAACTGGTAGCTGTGTAGGAAAATCTTTATATATATTTGAGTAGAGGAAATGACAGGTTTGTCAATGCGCCTTGGTTCTACGTCACTCCAAAAAAATAGTTCCTTTAGATCAAATGTAATTCAAACTAATTGCAAGCCAAAATGCCACATTGCTTTTATTGGAAGCAGAAATGTCTGCCTGTAAAACTTACACACTCCAACTTTTACAGAATAAAAATGTCTTTTTGCAAGTGATTATAAAATTTCTTTATAAGCAATATTTCTTCTTTCATTTTATTGCAGTATGCTGAGTTTTTCTGACCTCCAGTTGTTTTGTTTTAACAGATTTTTGTTGCAGCTCTGCCTCAACCTCACTCTCTGAAACTCCATGACTTCTGTCTCTCTGAGTCTGTATCTCCCCCTGCTGAGCATCTTCATTCGATCACTGTAATGGCTTCTTACACTGCGGGACACGGATGAGGACAGATGGGGTCTAAAAAACTGTCTTACAGCAACACCAAAGAGAAGGAAACAGAGGATGGGTAAAAAGGAAGAAAAAGAAAACCAAAAATGCAGAAGATGAAGCGCAGAAAAATGGAAGCAGACTGAATGTGCTTCATTTTAATTCCTATAATTATATTTAAATACGTTTGAGGTGGTAATTGTGAATCCCATTGCTGACTTGACTCTCTTGACTCAATTTAATTACTAATGTGAGTTCAGTCTGGCTTGTTCCTCTGCTCAGAGGCCATATGACAGTTCAAGTTAACTTCACTGAGTGCAGACGTACAGTGGGTTAATGAATCACCATTCAAAAGCATTTCATTACTCTGAAGTTATCACTGTTGACATGGGAGAACGTTTAACATGGATTTATGCAGTGATTTCCACAGTCTGTTGACTGTCCAAGAAAAAAAAAAAAACAGCTCACACAGCCATAAAAGAAGCATTAAAACGAGCCGCCAGTCCTGTTTTCACTGAGCACCGAGATTACGATGGCAGCTGTACTTCCTGTTCATTTTTATTTGAAAGTAATGTTCTGAAAAGTAAAATGTTTAGTTTTTGCTGACTGCAAAGACTGACAGTGGTGAGTCGCTTTTAAATGTATGCAATGTTGAAAGCACTGACCATCTGTTCTACTCACAATTAATCCATTAGTCTCATTCTTCTGGTCTCATGGCCGTAAGCCTAGAATGTTGGAAATGTAACCAGGAAATTCAGAGTTTGCACTTCCAGGTTTGCTTCTGAAATTTCCAACATAAATGTGTGTGAATCTCTGTCAATAATCTGCTAATGTCAAAAAGCACAATTTCACAACTCCGGTGTTTCCATTACATAAGAAATGAAATGAAAACCATACTTGAATAAAATTGTTCACACAATAAGTCATTAAAAATAAATGCAGGGATGATGGCATCTTATTCAGGCTTTGGAGCGACAAGCTCTGCATGAGTGGGAGCAGCTACATAGACGCCATTTTGGGGAAAGTGTTGTCTGAGATTTACAGAAGAGTTATGGATTTAACACACTGGAATGACACAACTTTCTATGAACTGATGCTGTGAGAGCTGGTGGAGCCAGCTGCTTATTGTCTGGAACAAACCACCGTCCTCCTCCTGCTTCCTGTCGTCTTCTTCATGGTTTTCACCAGTGATAACATCTGGCTGTTGATCATGTGATGTGAAAAAAGTGTTTCCATTTCAGTTTTGTGAAATAAATCTATTTTGATTTAAAAAAAAAAAAAAAAAAGCACCTCGTTCTAATGCAAAAACGTGCATGTTTTTTTGTTTTTGAAATTACTGTGTTCCCATTTAGTCAATTTATTTTCACAATTTCAATTTACGTAATTCTATAAGTTATTCTCTCCTGGATTCTGCTGTAGCTTTTTTCTGTTTCCTGTGTGTTTTCCAGAGAAATCTCTGTACATTTCTCTCGCTTTGCTTTTAGTCCTCAACAAATCAAAAAAATGTAGATAGTTACTCCATCAGCAACCTTCACCAGTGACAAACATGAACATCTCAGGAGTGTACTAAGCTGCACGTTGACGCCTTAGCTCTTGACGCACATTGAGCCGTGGCTCTTCCTTGGTTTTTGTGGAGACATTTAGCCGTCACAGTAGACTGGAAGCTTTTCCTCTTGCAGTCACCTGTTTCTGCTCCTCCTGTTATTTTGCGGATGTTGTTGCCCTCTGCGTACCTCCACTCACCACCTCCTCCGCCTCAAACTGCTGCTGCCTCACTTTCAACCATCACCATGTAAATCATCACATTTGTTGCTTTACCTGAGTTCTCCAACGGGTCCAGGAGGGTCTGTCTCTAAGGAGTCCAGGTGGGCTCACCTGTCTGGTTCCTGTGTACCAATCATAAGGCTGGATGTCAACAGGATGCCCTCCAGACAACTTCCTGCTGGGTTCCCTGCCACCAGGTCTAACTCCAGAACAGTTCCTGCTCTACTATCTCCATCCTTCTGTCTGTCTTTCTATCACTTGTGTAAAAGACACCCAGATACATGAAGTACTCACTTGGTGGGAGCTGCAAACCAATGGCCTCAGACTTCGAGAAACTGTTACTTAGTTTTGACAAAACAAAGAAGACAAGCAGAACCAGCTACAGGTCGAGGAAAATACTGAGAGACAATTGGTTAAATGTTCAAAGGGTTCCATTATATTCACACACTGAATGTTTTTTTTTTTAATTAACAGCATACAGTGTCTAGCGTAGTTTGAAATAGATCAAAACATAAATGGGAAGGGATAACAGACATGCAGAGCTGAGGCAGAGATGATAGATGAAGAGCAAAGTGCAAACCTTCTGTCACTGCAACTAGGAAGTCGGCCAAGTTTGAAATGCAAATGAATCCTAAATCTGTTTTTCACTCTTCCTCTGTGGAATCACAGCTTTCTGCAGTGCCAGCTAACCTACCTGTCACTCCTTTTATAATTCACTCTCATTCCTGCCTTTGCTTCTCCTCTTTTAAATGATGTTTCTCTTCTTTTCTTCCAGCCACAGACAGACAGTAGTTTTTATGGGTTTTTTTTCATGTCATAGTGGATGTTCCACCAGGAGAGTAGAAATAGATAAAGCTGAGCTATTTTGGCACCTGGAGTATTTTTTCTGACTCTTCCCTAATTCTGGTGACACCGTTACCTTCTGTTACCTTCTGTATTGTGATAAAGAGGAAGTCATGCAATTTGTGACACATTAACTACAAACCAGTGCACACTGTTATATATAACAGGACAATAATCCATTGATTAGGAATTAATGCACATTATAATATGTACACTTAGGATGCATCCTCTTATATATATTTTTTTAAATGCATGCTTTTACATTTTTTTGAGAAACAGGTACATATGTTCATACACGTCTCTGCTTCTATATTTGAAGTGAGAACAATAAAAATGACATCTACTCTGATGATGGATGTTGGATCAAGTTATTATATTTGTATTTTACTGTGATTAATATAATGTCAAGTGAGATTTGTAAGTTTATTTTATTTACACATTAAGCCATTTCTTTACTTTTACTTCACAAAAACAGTTTCCAATGACAAACTCCAGATTAGAATAGAAATGTATTTTCTATAAATGTTTAACCCTTGCAGCAGTTTGTGGGTGAGATTCAGGTTAAACCCTGCATCAGCCATCATGACTCAAAAACATTTACACATAACATTTAAGCCTGAGGGGTAATTTAAGTGGCCGGTTTACCTAACATGCTCAGTTAGACAGTGAGAGGAAGCCAAAGTGTGCAGAGAGAACCCACACACTCACCGGGAAACACGTAAACACTACAGAGAAACGCCTGGATGTGATTTTTTTAACCACATAATAACTGCTACACTGTAGAGCGTCTGAAATAACCTGGTGTTCTGCTTCATGAATAACAAACACATCCCCTGTTGGCATTTTTGATGGATTAATCAGATTCAGCCAAACTGTTGGTATTCTAAAGATTACCCATGACTCTTTGGCTTTGTGAAGGTCTTAAGCAAACATTTAGCTCAGGACTCGGTAAATGTGCCCAGAATCTCCCCATATTTCAATTCCGTCCATCATCTTGCTTGAAAGCAAACTTGACATTTTATCCACCTAATTCAAAGGTATAATTTTCCTCATTCATTCAAGCTTTGAGGCCTGTCATGCTCCGTCTTTCAGCAGCTTTTCTATCCTCTCTGTAAATGTTACCCTGCCTTTGTCTTTGCTCTTTCCCTCCACCCTCTTGATCTCTTCCAACGAGGCCTTGACATAATGAGGCCAAACTAGCAAAAGTGTGAGACCTTTATCTGTGTCTTTGTCCCTCTCCCTCGCGGTCCCTTCAGTTTTTTATGGTTCCATTTGTTCTCTGGATTTATTGTGTTCAGTGACAGCAGACGAAGGAAACACAGGAAGGCCAAATCAGCTTTCCAAAAGGCTTCTTTAAGCTCCTCTTGAAGACGTCAGCTCTGGCCCTTATCCCTGTTATTCTCTGAGCAACGCAGCCACGTGTCGTCGCATTCATTCTTTCGCCCAACGCGCAATGCAACCTGTCACTGATTCTTTGCTCTCCTCAGTGATTTCTATCTTACGTTGCTTCTTGTCTCATCCTCGCTTGTTTTGCTTCCCATAATATCGCTGTCACTTTTTTTAAGCCTCTGCCTGTTCCACGGTTTTCTTCACATCTTCTATTCTGTTTTATAATTTTCTCCTGCATTGTGTTGTATTCTGAAAATTTGACTTAAAGTCTGTCTACATCAGCTTTGCAGGTTCAGTTTGTGTGAAATGTTTGGTTTGCCTTTTTTGTGTCTTATTAGTTCTGAGTTAAGTCGGTTGGTTATTTCCTGTTGATTGAAATCAAGAACTTAAAGCTCATATGGATTAAAGTATTATGTTAAAAAGTGTTTCTTGTTCTCAGCTACATGCACGGCAGTCTGATGTGGTGACTGCTGCAGCTATTTTAACTCAGTCTCAAGCACATAATGGAGGTAATTTTGGAGCGACGGCTGGTTGGGCGCAGGCAGCTGGGAGCAAAACATTCAACTAAGTTCTTATCAATCCAGTTGTTACATAACAGAGCTTTACAGAAACTTTTTGATCATCTTAAAAATAACGTTAAACACAGGAAATTAATACATATTACATTACTCTGGTTAAGATGATTCTTAATAAAATAATTTATTAAGTTATCCATTAAGTGTAGCTTACTGTTGGTTGGAAAAAAACAACTTCATTTTCTAGACAAACTTCAGACAAGTTCTTTCATTCCTAAGTTTTACATATTAACTATGAAAATAGCCCAGTCCTCTGATACTAGTTATGTTAAAATTAAAGTGTTACTATTAATTTCACTTGGATAAAGCAAATAAAGCTGAAAAGTGAGTAAACAGTGAGTAAATGATTTGGCAGCTTGTTGAACATTAAAATACTAAGTTTTGATATGAATTATTCTTTTCAGCAAAGCTTTAGTTCTTTGAGTTTGCAAACATTTTATTAAGGTTGAGCTTTGGGTTTTGACTGCCCTGTTGCCAAACCTTTTCTTTTTCTGCTCTTCTGATCCAGATTTGCTGCCTTGATCGTTGTTCTGTTTGTGACCCAGATGGAAAAAAGTTTCAGCTGTCCGACTGGCTTGTTCTGAAATACTAATGGAACAAAAAGAAGTTGGTGGACAAAAGATGCTCAGGTCAGATAGTTTCAAAAGAAGCAGAAATAATCAGCCTTTCCACACCATGCTTGACTGTTGGTGTTTGTGCCCATATTTTGTGTTTGGTTTTCTGTAAACATGATGCAAGTTAACAACCAAGCATTTCTTCTCAGACCCTAAGATGCCAAAAGACACTGAGTTAAATCTCCTGGGCTGCATCTGAACGTACAACCAGACGTCTGGAACAATCTGCTGTATTCTTTTAAGAGAGCAGAGCATTTCATTTTTCATTTGAACAACTAAATATAGTTTTGGATCTGTTGTGTCACCAATTAATTGGTTAGTTATGGAAGCAGTTACTTCACCTTTTTTCAAATAGTTCAGTTTGGGTTTGAACAAATCCTTTTACAGTTTCAGTGAAAGAAACGAAGCTTCGTCAGGATTCTGCAGCCATTAATACCAAACATGACGTGTTGCGATGTAAGATGACGCTGCCCTGTCTCTGACCTCCATCTTACTGGTTCAGTTTCACATCAAAGACTCTCACTCATGTTTTCTCATCTAACATCAACCCTTACATTCAATTTTACATCCTTCACATTCCCTCATATTCTCCTCTTGATCTTCCACCGTCTCCTCACCTATCAAATTTATTACCTATTCACAGACTGTGGAAAAATGTAAAGCTGCATCCCTGCTACATTAAATGTATTTTATGGGTTTTCTTGTATCAAAAGGTTTTATAAATAAACATTACTGTATGTTAATACTGCTGTAGTTTAAATGACTTCCTCCTTCATTACTTTCATACTTTATTTTTAAAAGCCTTCAATACCTGCACTTGTCTTTTTAAACACAGTGTTTCCTCTTTGCTCCTTCTGTTTCACTGTTGGCCCATTTCTGTCGCTATCTTTCGCTCCATCTGAACACTTGTGCTTTTTCCTGTCTCCATCTCTTCCTGAGTCTCTCACTCCAAGTTTTCTTCCTTTCCTGCCCCTTCAGCCCCTTCTTCTCTCTCTAGCGTTTCTCCTTCTGCTGGAGGTATAAATAGGGCACATAATAAAGCACTAATTAATCTCTGGTGACAAAATCAAAGAAAACACATCTGCAATGCTGAGAGGAGTGTTGAAGGAAGAGAAAAGGGCAGGAAAGGGAAAGCATGAGGAACAAGGAAAATAAGATTCAGATAAGAGCTAAATTAAAGAATTAGATCAGATAAGAACCGAGTGAAACAAACTTGGGCGGGAAAGTTTTCAAGGCTTATGATTTTCTTTTTTGAGTTTTACAAATAATTTAAAATTTACCTAAAACTTCCTCAAATGGCAAGTTATTTTTTTATCAATTTGGGTTTGATGTAAATTGTAAAGGTTTGTTTTTCATCCAAGTCTGAATTTAACATTTCAAAATGATACTGACTGAAATGTAATCCCACTGTGCCACATTTTAATCCAAGATATAAACTTTGTTTGCTTCCTGACTGAGCTGCTGGAAATACATGATGGATATCAGCTTTGTTTTAAGGTAGGGCCTATTAAAGTGGAAGACATCAATAAACTATTATATTATAAATTATTGTTAATCTGAATATAAACAATAGATGATGCCTTAAGCAGTTTGCTAAAAAAAAAAATTCTAATGTTGCTTTAACCAGAAAGTGTCAAAAACATTATTTTTGGGTAAATTGAGAATTTTATCTAAAATTTTCTAATTTTATCTAATGTTAGGAAAATCTAGTAAAAATGACCTACAACAGTTTTTCAGACAAACTGCTTCTGCACCTAACTTTCCCCAAACTCAAAAGTAATTTTCAATTAATCTCAGTGGCAAAAAAGTTAGCTGCCTTAGCGTTAGCTGCCTTAGCGTTAGCTGCTTTAGCGTTAGCTGCTTTAGCGTTAGCTGCTTTAGCGTTACCTGCCTTAGCGTTAGCTGCCTTAGCGTTAGCTGCCTTAGCGTTAGCTGCTTTAGCGTTAGCTGCCTTAGCGTTAGCTGCTTTAGCGTTAGCTGCTTTAGCGTTAGCTGCCTTAGCGTTAGCTGCTTTAGCGTTAGCTGCCTTAGCGTTAGCTGCTTTAGCGTTAGCTGCCTTAGCGTTAGCTGCCTTAGCGTTAGCTGCTTTAGCGTTAGCTGCTGGTGAACAAAGTGATGGCAACACTGAGAGGACTTCACTCACTTTTTTTTTTCTTTCTCTGGATCTAAAAGTAAAAAAAACATCCATATGCTTTGCAAGGAGAAACATTTTTCCATCTTGTTCCCCTCCCATCCTCAATTTCTCATCCTTGACACATAAGAGCACAGGTGGCAGTGTTGAAATGTTCAAAGTAAAAAACATGAATTTTAATGCAAATGAGAATTTCACACCAACTTGCAGTAGAATAAGAATGTTGCAGTTGTGGTCTTGACTGGTCTTCAGAAAGAAATGCTGACTTCAGCAGAACAGAGATTGAGAAGAGAGTGAATATAAATGTAGTTTGTGTAGCGGACGATTAACAAAAGATCTCAAGACAAAGACTGTCATCGATTATTACAACCATGCAGTTTAAATTTAGAAGGATGCGTATATCTTCTCACAATTTTAGAGAAATAACTTTTTTAACTGAATTTTCCTGTAAAAACAAAAGTATTGAGGTTTTTCTAAGAGCTGTGTAGGAGGCCCTTCATATAACCAGCTTCCTGTGGGAATTCAAGTCAGTAAACCTTGAAAAAACGTTGGAGTTGTAACGAATATAAAGGCTCACAAAGATATGAGATCATTTTATTTAGTTTGTTTCGTTTCTGCTGTATCAGATTGCTGCACAGTTGAATCCTTCAAGCATTGTTTCCATTTATTGGTGAAAATATCAGGTAGAAAAAAAGAAAAGTTCCACAACTGGGCGTTCAGATGTTCACATGTTCCACTTTTTCCATCAACACACAACAACGTCCAATAATTCATTAAGCATCGACGCGAGGAAAATCCAGCTGGAGCAATTCTGACACTTTGAGAAGCAAAATACAAGATTGAAGCAGAATTTCAGCACCAAGTACAGCAACAGAAAACCAAGAATCCATCCATTTTCTAAATGCTGAAACTTTGGGGCGTTACGGGCTGGGTGAATACTGGACAGGTCCAGAGCAACAACAAATATCCAGCAAAAAAATCCACAATGAGCACAATGAGTGCGGCAGGGATTATAACATGAGCAAACAGAGAGCAGCAGAATCGCTGCAGAGGCTCAACGCAAACAGGAGGAAATCATTTTTCAAAGTCACTATTTGTCAGTTATTCCTGGGAATTCAGGCTGGAACAGATTTAATGTGATTCCACCAGCAGAAACTGCAGCTTGTGGGAAAATTATTAATCTGCAGTGGGTCTCTGTTGTTTAAAATAAACCAGGGCATGCAGCGTCGCATGTGAAACCCGTTTCTAAAAGCTAACCACAGGGTCTGTATTTTTATTTTTATTTTTGCCAAAGAGAGGAACCGTTTTTTTCTGGGAACTCATGGAGAAACCACCCAGATTCATCATCATTCCTGTGCTGGGAAGAAACATTAACTAATATATTTCCACTTCTGCATTTTCATTGCATGTTCAGCTTTATGGAGGAAAATTGATAAAGCTTCTAAACTAGAATTATTTGCGTTTGCATTTTTTTGCAATTTGCAAATTATAGACGAAGATCAAACTACATTTGCTAACCAATAAAACAAAGTATTGTAGCGCATTTGGACATATTTTATTCAAAGTTTGGTTAAGCATATGTGTTATAAATAGTTGATCAGTGTTACTGTGCAAAGCCTGTAATAATAACTTTCATAATGTTACTTCTGATCTTTTGCAGAGATCAGAAAATGCATTTTGATTGTTTTTAAATCACTGGCCACCTGCAGCATAACGTCCAACGTTAGTCCATCCCTGGAAGATCTCCTCCATAATATCCTATTAAAACTAATGACTCCATAATTCCACACTGCAGTTTTATCATCCCTCTAGCCGCAATAAACTTCCAGATCCAGTTATTGTGGAAGCCTCTGTTTTTCCCTGTGTGATGGGTGACCCACTAAAATCTGCTTCAGCCTTCATCTGTCAGAAGTAACACAATGCTCTGGTTTCCAGTGAGAGCCATCGAGGCTTTGATGCGATGGAAGTGTGACAGAGAAATCTCTGCAGTATTAACAGCAGGAAGATGTGACAGTGATTCATCCTCCGCACTGCGCTGCAACACGGGCAACTTTAACTCACATTTCCGCAGGGATAGTCAGACTGTAGTTATTCCAGCCTGCAGCCCGGGGTGGGCGGCGGTGTCCCTGACAGGCCGATAGGCGGCGTTTTGTCCCCATTTGCTGGCCTCTCCAGCGCGTCTGCGGGCTTCACTTCAAAGCAACACAAATCCAAACTCATAAATAAATCAGCCAGGGTGGGAAAAGAGAGAGAGCTGCGCGTCTCTCCAGCAGAAACACAGACTGGCGCAGGGTCGGATACGAGTCTCATCCAGTTAGAACCGGATGATTAGCAGGTGAGACTGAAATCCCTAAAATGAACCAACAGGTGCAACCTGAAACTTCACCTTCTGAAAGAATAGTTGTGGATTTGTCTGTTAATGTGGATCAGTTCTCTGTTGTACAACAGTTCAGCATTTAAGGTTCAAATATTTTTTTTAAAAATTGAAATATTTCTAAAGCGTATAGAAAAAAGTGTCTTAAATTTAAGAGAAATAAAACAAGCCATCGTTTCCTAAAACAGACCTAGAATCTTCAGAACACTGAAGCCAGAAAATGTAAATAACCTGAAATCCTAAAGAAGCTGTGAGAGAAAAGCATCAAGAAGAAAAGAGTCTAAACAACTGAATAAAACAAGTGGCTGCGCTGCGACGCGGAAACTTCAGCTTCCAGAAGAACAGCTGACTAAAGAGACCTTTCTGTTTTCTCCTCACCTTTTTGCAGAAGCCTCTTCTTTAATATAGCCTGAAGGAAAAGCATTATTCCCCCCACACTAAGTCCGGGCTTGATGAGGAAATCTCTCCTCGTGGAAGAGCAGAGGAGGAAGAGGAGGAAGAGGAGGAAGAACTTCTGTCTGCTTTCTCCCGCTTTCCCTCCCGATCCGTTTCCTCTCTCTCTCTCTCTCTCCTTCATTCTTATTCTTCAGCTGTGCTCGCTCGTCCTGAAATGAAATCATGTCTGAGTGAGTT
>CAEFZY010052118.1:0-13042 GCA_903066815.1 Brachyrhaphis roseni
AAATACTTAGTTTTTTGAGGTTTTCTGTTTTTTTGTTTGTTTGCTTGATTGGACCTTCTGTGGGCGGAGCCTGTGGCTTTAAAAGCGGGGCTCTGCTCCACAGGGAGGCAGTCTGCAGCTAGACTCCAGAGATGTCACGCTGAAGGTGATGGACTATGACACTGAAGGTACTGCTGTTTATCTGATTTTAAACTTGCCTTGGATGTCCTTTGTACATATTTTGCACCTGATATTTGTTCACCTGAAGAAGAAAAGTAATAAATTTCACTGAACTGATCTCCGGCATTGGCCAGTCATTCTTTTGGTTGCTCAAGCCATAAGAGAACCCCGTCACAACGTTCTTCAAACGTCAGTGATCCTCTTCTATAAACAACATTATGAAATTGACAGCAGAATAACTTAACATTGCCTTTGATGAAAACAACCCACAAATTAATTTTCCTCACACATGCAGAACCATTTACTCTAATATGATAAATGGGTTTTCCACTGATGTATGATTTATTATTCAGAAGCATTATTTTGCTTCTGTTTGAGTCAAGTTGGGTTCAGCTGAATCTTGTTCTCAGACTGAAATGTTGTTCTGTTTCTTTCCTTTCCATCTAGGTTTTTCTTCCTCTAAACACAGAATGTAGTAATAATGCTATTTTTATGTAAGAAATAAAAAAACATTTGAGTTACTGAATTCATTGGTTTTTAGAACACATTTCATTATTAATGAGCCATTTTTGGGAGATGGTGGGAATCATTCCAGGCTCTGTTTAGTATTTGATACCTGGACCACTATGTCTATGTACGTGATGACAGCACAAGAAGCGTTTGAGATCTAATCCTCGCCTGGCAGCAATACTGTCATCCCATGTCCTGGGAGAACAAGACAATATTTATAGAAACAGAAAGAGGACAGGTTTCCACAGTCAGAGGCTGCTCCCTTCACCCAGCTTCAGGAACAGCCCAGGGAATCCACATTATGAAATAATACAATATGCATCTAATTATGTCATGTTTAAAAAACTTTAAACCACCAACTGTTTATCAAAACTTTAAGCCACTTGCCAAATCTAAATGTAAATACCTATATTTTTTTCCCACTGTGTACTACTGTTTAATTATCCAACACCAAGCGTTCAGGACTGGTAGTCTGGTTTCATTTTTGAAAGAGGATCTACAATATGGAAAAACAGGGAACTAAAGGAATGCTGACCAAAAACCGAGACGTGGAACATAAAATGATCAAGAACCACGACTAGAACCAGTAGAACCTGGCAAGGAGTGTTTCAAAAGCCTCTTTGATAAAAACATTTTTATCAAAAACCCAAGAAACCGAGCTGCCTCTGAGCTTCCTCTGGTCACAAATGGATGTAGTGATAACCCACAAAGCTGTGAGTTTACAAAAACAGTACTGTGCGGTGCGGTGCGGTGCAGTGTCGTGTTGAATTGACTTCAGCACAGTGCCTTAAATCACAGAATATGTGAGCCATGCAGACTCTGTCCACGAACAGTTGAGATTTCAGACTCAATTGTACCAAAATTACAAAGTTTTTTTTCCATTTTCAGCTGGAGCGCTTAGTTCTCTTTCACACTGCACTGTGTCAAACAGTCCAAGCTAACTGAAAAACCCATTCTCTCTCTCATCTGCGGGTGCACAGTTACAAGAACTAATTGAAGGAAATGACCCAAAAACCTCTGAAAAACACGAGTGCAACTTTCTTTTAGGAATGGAGTAGCAATTGCAGGATTGCTCTTTTGTCTTGGGTAAAAGACCAGGAGCCATTTCTCCCTCTAGGACCAGACCTAAATGTTTGTTTGGGTTGTATTGACCCAGAATGCCCTGCGCAGTTGTTCACTTCCTGCTTTTGGAGCAGTGTCTGGTCAGCTTACGTCCACATAGCATTTGAACCGCACCAGAGTTCGAACCAAGACCTACAGTAGATTTGTAGATAGACCAGAGTTTGCTCTTTTGAGTTTGATTGTATATTTAAACCTCACCAAAGAAAACCAGACTTTCTAGACAAACGGACTGGAGTTTGTCTAAAGCAAACTCAACAGAGTTGGTGTGAATGCAGTCATAAAGTCTCCCCATAAAATAGCTTATAAAACAAAGATGGAGCAATGTGGAGATGCTGTGGTTGGAAGAGGAAATGTTTCTAAGTTTAAATTAAACATCTCTCCCTTATATTTTTCCTCTCAGAAAGGATTTAAGAGTCTAAAGGTTCTAGGGTTAGAGTTAGGGTTAGCCTGCTTTGACCTCTATACACAGCTGACTGACAGCTTGCCCTAAAAATCCAAGATTCCGACTTTGTGTTAAAGGAAAGAGTTTTAGGGAAATTATGAAAAAAAAGATTCCACACCTCAGGACCAGATGTCATCTGTTGCTAATTTGCAGCTGTTCTAAGGTTTTCACAAGCAAGACTCACTAATTAGTTTTCTTTACACGACAAATTATATGTTGATGATCAATTTGTAGTTGAACAGCTGCATCATTGGCTTTTCACCCTTTCAACCAGGCTGCAAGCCTAGAAATTACCTCAAACAGAGTTCTTTCTATCCTTAGGCTAGACTGAGCAACTATCTACCCGAAACAAGATGATGATGATGATGATGATGGTGGTGGGAGATCATTTTTCTCACATCACTATAAAGAAGAGATCTGCTCTCTGACAAAATCAGAGGTCCATTAGGAGGTGAAAGGTTGACGTCTTTATGAAGTCCAGACCCGTAGCGATTAAACCGTTATTATAATGTCAATGATTTTGATCCAGGCTATAACGCTCACTCCGTCCCAGGACATTTGGCGAGGCAGCAGTTTGATTTGAGCAATTAAGAAGCTGAGATGGAGTCCGCCTTCACCCACTGCTCCTTTTGTCCTGGTTTTAATTCTGCTCAGGCAATCCCTCTCCAGAGTCCAGCCGTCACTATCGCTCATCTGCCTGTTTACCAGCGTTCCCCGCGTCTCCCTCATGCCTGAGTCCTCTCTCTCCTTGCTCGCCCCTGTCTTTTTTAATTCCTGCCTCTGCCTACTTAGGACATTTTCAGAACAATATTACATCTGCTGTGCCTGAAACAATCAAATCAACTTATTCAGACCCATTTCCTTCCCTGTAATTTCCTGTCTCAAACTAATAGAGTTTGACTCCATTATGTTATGAAAAATGGATACAATATACTGCATGTGCAACCACAGTTTAGATTTTGGGTTTCTTCTACGGTGGCATGTCTACTTGATATTTTAACGATCCACTAGCTGTCAAGCTGCATTTAAATTACCCATATAATTGCACAAATTTGAGTCACAAAAATAAATTTGCTAAACGGACACACGTCAATTTTGAAACCAACTCACATTTGTTAATAAAAAGCTTTTGCTTTGGGATGAGATGGTTATTCATCCATATTAAAATCGATGTATTCCTCAAAACCGCAATGGAAACACAAATCACATCATCAACAGCCGGATGTTACCACTGGCAGAAAAGAAGAAGACGACGACAGGAAGTGGTAGAGGAATGATGGCGGCGCATGTTTTTCTTATATCTGCCCTTGAACGATAGGACACATGTGATTTTAATTGTGCTTCTTCTTTAATGGAAACACCACAATTCTGAAATTTTTTATTTTTTTTCAACATTATCGGAATATCAACAAAGTTTTTCGTACATTTGTAATGGAAAGGCATTTTCAGTTGCAGACGACATGGCCTGTCACCTTTTAGAGTCTTTATAAGTTTCAAGGTCTTGTGCAAAGATTTGTGTTGGAAATTGTAAAAATGTGAACAAAAATATTCACTGGTGTAAAAACAAATTGCATTTAGAAGCAAACTGAAAGTCAGAAATCAGATTTTTTTTTTAAGTCTAGAGATGTCCCTAATTGTCACGACTCCACTACTAAGGTAGATTCTAATATTTCTCTCGCCTTTCAGCGTCCTCTTGTCACCTCATGGGAGACTGATACCTGTGTGTATGCATGCCATGCATCAGCAATAGCCATGTGAGCCATCTCTGTGTCATCTCTCACCACAGTAAGTGTGCAGCTAACACAGACTCAGTGTCCTCTTGACAAAGGAAGTCGGCTGGCAGCTGTCGGTCAGTGGGCAGCCAAGTGTAAAGCCCTCCATTACACTGGCTGACAGGGGTGGACCAGAGCCATCACTCCCTCATTTGCCTCATTGACTTTAGGCTGCTTGACTGTAGCTTTATGACCTCACATAACTGAGCATGTGGGTGGAAACACAACCCAACCTGTTAGGAACAATTTACCTTGGAGTCTGCTTGGTGACCTGGAGTCACAGATTGGGCATCTCGTCACAGTGACCAACTCTGACATCTGGTCCCGACTGCCACGTCTTTCTTGACAGATTTCTCTTCCTTTTCTTTGATCTTGTTTCTCTCCTCATTCTCTACCTCCACCTCAATCCCTGTTGCCTCTTTCTGACATCCATGTTTAATTCATGTACACTTAGCTCAGGGACTGACTCAACATACCCAATCATTTCAGGAATCTATCTTGAATGGACAAGAAGGTCAAAGAAGCCACACTTTTACTTGCATCTCAAGGACGGCAAGGTTTTTGTTAAACTCTATCAGTCCTCAACAATCACCCTAAGAACCTTAAACGGTAAGTAAAACCCCAAAAGGTCTTGATTGTGTTTGCCCAAATGATCCTGCGTCAACTTTTAGCTACAAAGGTAATTTTGGATCAATATTGGGCTTTTCAAAATTCAAAGCACCGCCAAGCAGTAGCTGACTTCTGCCATACCTTAAATCCCTCTTCTGTCTGTGGATCGATAATGTTCATCAGTCAGTAAACGTGTCTGACAATGAAGACATGTTGTTCACAATGCTTCAACAGCTGTGTTAGTCTGGTTCCATACCTGAGAACCGGGGATTGCTGGCGTGAATCAGAACAAATTCTTATCAAAGTCTAAAATGTGGTGATCAAGTTTAGATGTGAATTTGGTTTAATAATTGGTCTGGCTTGAACAACAGATTAAAAGCGAATCCTCTAGAAGTGGCCATAATTACCAGTAATTACAGTGTCTTGATAAATGATTCATACCCCTTGCTAGCGGTGTGTTGTTCTGAATATTTTGGTGTTGATATGATACCAAGTAAATACAACACCAGTATTGCTACTAATGCTGATATCAATACAGATACAGATAACTTTTGATCACTGAGTGTTTATGTGGTTTTTCCATTTGAATTATTTTTGCTAAAGTCTTAGAGAGAATTTGGACAAGGCTATGTGTCAACAGAATACTTTGACAAACAAAAACCGCAGAGAAACAACACAATTTTGGAAAATATCTTTTGAGAGAAAATTAAAGCACTATCAAGAAAGAAAAATAAAATGCATTTTTAACAGGAAATCGGAAACTAAAGTATTGATCTTACTTGTCCAGTATTGACTCTATACTGACCTTGAATTGGTATTGATATTGTTGATATTTATCTTTTATCACATACAAAAAATAATTTTATTGTGATTTTATGTCATGGACTAACAAAATGTCAGCCATAATTAGGAACTGGAAGGTTTTCAACAGGTTTATTATCTAAAAAGCGTAGAGTAGAAATCCCCTTTGCTCTGATACAGTTAAACAAAATGCTCCTAAGCTCCATGCCTTCACAGGTCTCCTAGTTAGCGACCAGAGTCAAACTGTGTATGATTTATTACCAGTAATCACAGTGTTTTAACATTACAGTAATAGTGACATGTATGGGAAGCAGCTGATTGCCTGCTAGGAAACTGAGCTAATAGCCTAGCTGGTTAACCAGCTAGCTTATAAAACATGACAGCATGTCTTTAATCAGGATGAAACAACTTCAGTGCAATTTTTAAGGTATTTTAATTAGATTTTTTTTATGTCTGCCTTTGAAAATGTATAGTTGGTGATTAGGTGTTGTTAATAATGTCTTCCAATAACATAATGACCTAGTAATCTTTTCAAATTTCCTGTCAACTTTGAACATTTTTTAGCTCAACAACATGGTGGGCTGCTGGATGACCACCAGGATTAACACGTTTTCACACGGAAACCCTGGGTATTGTGTCAGAGGCAAATTGGTGATAATGTGATGGCCCATGAGTTATTGCTGTGCACAGAGTGTGTGAGGCCTGTCTAGTCTGATCCCTGGGAATGTGTGTTAATGAGTGTTTACTTCATGGCTGACCGGACCATCAGGATCCATGGCTAACCTTTCCTGTCTGCTGCCATTACTGAGCAGCTGCATCCCTCCAACATGTTTACCATATTCTCAGACACTCACACTTACGAACTTTATCACCAATTAATGGAGTTGGTTAGGTAAATAACAAAGAATGTCACTGATCAAATTCAGAAAAAAACAACAGAATGACTGAAAGAAAGGCCAAAACGAAACATTAAACAAGGCGGGAATCACAATGAGGAAGAGGTTGCATTACAGCTATGAAGATCAAATCTTGAGATTAAAGCATGCTATAACAGAAACCACACAGTTATATTTGCACCAGACCAACTGAGAAGCAACATGAAAGTTTGAAACCAAAACAAGAAGCAAGAAAGCAGTGAGTGTAGGAGGAGTGTTGTGTGTGTTGGTTCTCTATATTTACCAGCTGGCTGTCCAAAGGTTACTGTGGGACATTAGCATTTAGCTCCACTGTGGCCTGGCCATCGATACCCAACGGCACAGTGCAAATGTCAAAATATGGATGACTGAGTGGCTGTCCTGGCGATGAAAACCAGGAGCCGCTCACACACGTCTGCTGGAGAGCAGAGAGGGTGACGATATGAAAATCAGACACTAGAAATACCATTGATTTCGCTGTCTAATATTTCATTGATGCAATCTAATGACTTATTTCTAAAGGGGGGGGGTGCGTGCTCAATTTAAACTTGAGGTCAAAACATGCATGTATTTAAATGTACAGGTAGGGCCTTTGTAGAGAGTATTTTTTTTACTTATGAGGAAAGTCAAATTATTAGAAAAATAAAGTCATAACATTGGCAAAATAAATATGTAATATTTTCATAAAAAGTTATAAAACTACAAGAAAAAGTATTTCTGATGAGGAAAAACATCTTTGATAGAGGTAATATATGATGAGACCAGCTCAGCAGGTCTGTGTGCTTCTTTCTTCAAAACAAACTCAGACGTTTGGACAATTATTATTATATAATTATTATTATTTATAATAATTTGATCCTGATGTGTGAAAAATATTAAGCATTTCCTATTTTTGGAAAACTGGTACTAAAGTATGATAGTCCTCTATTTAACTTTTTCTTATTTTCTGTGTAGGAGTTCTCATTAAATATGATAATATGACTTGTATTATTATGACTTCATTCTCAATTTATTACAATTTTATTTTCCTAATATTTTGACTGTCATATGACTTTATTTCTGAAATATTCAGACTGTCGTACAACTTGTACTTGTATTACTCTTGTAATTGTCAAATGACATTAATCTCACATTATTATGACTTTATTCTCAAATTATGACTTTATTATCACAAAATTATAATTTTATTCTTGGATAACATTTTCCTTGTAATATCATGACTTCATTTTTTAATGGAAAACATGTTTTTTTAATTCTCTAAAGTCCATCTGTGTATCTAGTCAGCCTGAGCAGCTTTCTGCATAGAATGGAAAAGAGGCTCTTTAGTTAAAGCAGAAGGTTTTGTAACACCTTCTGCTTTAACTAACAGTCAGAGAGTTGAAATGGGCTGAACCTAATTTCCATCTAGATTAAAAATTATTTCACAGAAATAAGAATTGAAAAGAACTTGAGTTCTTACCTTTGTGCTACTGAGGGACTATTCCACCAAGACAAATGTCAAGTTTTCAATTTTCCCGCTGTAAGTTCAACTTTGGTAATCATTCTTAAATTCATTTCGACAGACTGGATAATAAAATGAACACTGAAGGTCTTCATATCATAGACCAGATATCTCTGACATACAGAGATGAGGAAAGCATTGATTTTGCTTTTTTTTTTGGTCACAGTGAAGCGTTTCAGATCTTTTGGTCTCCTGTGAAGGACAAAGCCACATTTGAGGGTTTTCAAGCCTGTGTGGCTTATTAAATGTCATGTCAGAGCTACTCAATGAGATTTAATTCCAGACTTTGACTAGACCAATCCAAAAACATATTCAGAGCTAAATAGAGATGAACTTCATGGTGTTCTTCAGTAAGCCTGTGACAATAACAAATTTTGCTGGACAATAAATTGACCCAGAAATTATTGTGCTAAACAATAATATTGTCATCTTAAGACCATTTTAAACAAATACATATATTGTATATATATATTATTGTATTATTTTCTCAAAGGTAAAAAACCCCAAAAAACTTTAATGTCTATAGAACATTTTACACTGGAAATGGAAATTATTTAAAACATCCAAAACAAACAAGACAACTAAGCAACAGGAGATAAATCTCAGTAACTGGAATTGTACTTCAAAAAACAATCATTCAGCTTAGACAAGCTATTTATTTCATGTGTGTTGAGGCAGAGATGCCTGCCTCCCTCACACACCCAAGGTCTGGAGTTTAAATAGTTTGGAACGAGGGACTATAAGGAAAAACAATCGAATGAGAAAACAAAAACACTGACAGGCGATGGAGTAGGATACAGGATACTACCAAGCAATCCGCCACTATATTTGTTTGCGTGATAAAGCCCAGTTCCAATATTACACACGTTTGTTTAAGAAAACAAATGCCATGCAAACATTTGCTGTATTGCCAGACGTCAAGTGAATGTTTGAGGACAGGACACTGACTTAACCCGCTGATACACGCCTCGCTTCCACCAACCAACCAACCGGAAAGCAATATTTCAGGTTTCATATCAGAGGGCAGCGGGGAGCCAGACACCCGAGGCTGATTGCTTTTTTCACCTGCAGTGACCACTTCACCTCTAGTTCACCAAAACCCCTTGCAGCCCCATGAGTTCTTATTGTAACGTTTCATATCAACCTCGACTGACAGAAACTCTGTGTTTCTGAATTACCAGCACTCTGCTGATATCTTTTAATGTCAGGGACGTTAGTGTACTTCTATACATCCATAAAAGATCATTGAATGAAGGCTTTTAGGTAATTCCTTCATGGTTATTGAGGAGTCTGACCCACACTCAGGTTTCAATGCACACCAAAGGCAATCTAGGATACATGTCATTTACCACATGTATGTTGACATTTTATCCATTTATTATGTCCATTTCCTCATTGGTTGTGTGTCAATATTGTTTTATACCTGGAAGTATCCAATGTAATGACCGTACAGACAATACCTGTGTCTCTTCTACAAAAGTGTGCAAAACGTGGTTGATATCAACCAATGTATATATGTATATATATATAAACACATTTTTGCAATTGTAGTGTTTCCATTAAATAAGAAACTCAATTAAAATTACACATGAATAAGTTTGTTCATTTGATAAGTCATTGAAAACATTATCCATCTACAGTATTTCCTGTTGTCTTTTTCTTTGTGGTTTGCAGCATCTGGTTGTTGATCATGTGACTAATGTGATACAAAAGACGTTTTAAAGACTTTGCAGTTTTGTGAAATAAACCAATTTCGATAAGGTTAAAACATTTTTTTTTTTTTTTGCAATTTTTATGTGTCCATCAAGGTGAGAATGTACATTTCCATAGTAACACACACAGAGAGGCTACTGTGTTAGCAATGCTAACCAGGCTTATTCCAACTGTAATAATATATATAAAAAATTAATGATTTTTTATATATGTTGTCTTGTTTTAAAATAGTACATTTTGTCTCTGACTATAAACTCTTGGAATAAATATTTGAGTCCTCACAGCAGGAAAATTAGACAAATATATATTCAATATAATTTTTTCCCCATTTTGTAGATTTGGAAGATGCATCAAAATTTGCTCAACTATTTATCAGCAGATTACAAAAATTAAACTTCAAATATAAGTCCAGAAAATCTGGTTTCTACTGACAACCAAACTGCCTTCTACTCTGGAAACAAGTTCATCACCTAATGTATTCATTAGCAGATGTTTTAATTATATTCAAACATCTACTGTACTTTGCAAAGACAGCCAGCCCTAATTGTTTTCATTTTTATTATAGCTTCAGGCTCTCAGAGATTTTCCATTCCACTGTTTTCAGCTCAGTGTTGGAAACTTTTCTTCCTCTCTTTATTTCCCTTTGTGGTTCAGGCTGCTTTGCCAATAATTGCACCCCTAATTACTAAGAAATGTATTTACAACAAAGCAAGATAGTGTGAATTACTCTCATTTGCATAATAATGAAAGGAGTCTCAGGGGGATTGGCTTTAAATCGTTTGTTGAGGGGCTAAGAAATTAACTAAAAGGAGAAGTGGTCAACAGCAGAACACCAGCCTGTTCAAAATGAGCCTGATGCAAATTAGTGTGTCCCGTAAAAGTAATAAAAGCTTTCACCAAACAAAAAATAAAAAATTAAAGATACAGAGTCTGAACTTGTTCTGGAGTAATGACCTGCTTGCTATTTTAAATGACTGAATAATCCTTGTCACACAAAAGTTTTGACACATTGGCACAAAAAATGGACGTCTTTGTGGAACTGGCAGGGCTTAAGACAGACCCACAGTCATTATGTGGAGGCCTCTGCTGTGGAAACATGTGACAACAAAAACAGTGATGGTAAGGCAAGTGTTCCCTAATGCTGCAGGTCTGTCAGGCACAGACCCCTCTTGTGGCTGTCGGTATACTCCGAGTCGCATCAATTCGTTCCAAACAGTCCACTACTGTAGCGGCATTGAGCAGCCTCTCTCTGGTCTCTATGAGTTAACAGTGGGAAACAGACAAGGCTTCATAAGAGAGGTTTTTACATAAAGGTTGCGTCATAAAGCTGCAAAACAAGCCTGTCTCTGAGAGGCATCAGCTTTCAAACATTGGCTTTGTGAAATCCAAAGGAGGTGTGGAGTGTGGAGGCTTCCATGAACGTCACTCTGCCGAGGTCCACGCGTTCTCATGGAGCTCCACCGGACTCAAAGGACCGTACTTGGTGTGGCACAGAAAACTGCTCAGCAGGAAAGAGAGTTCACATCGAACTGTTTTCTGTGCAATACCAAACTGAGAGTTGGTTCAACGCTACGCAGGGACGCGTAGCGTGACTGAGCTACTGAAAGAGAAACAGGGCTAAGCGCCAAACTAGCTCACCAAACTTGCTAGTATCCATTAGAATTGTGGGAAATGAAGGACTTTGTCATAATGTAGGCAATGAGCAACCTTGACTGGGAAATGTAAACCATCTGAGAACGGTGTGCACGGAGTCGCCATCGTTCGCAGACCAAGTACAGTACACCTGAGTATATGGGAGACTTTACCCATAAAATGTGTGGCCGACATGTTGTGAAGGGTGAAACCCATCTGTGGCATGTATCGCTGTATTAGTTTTGTTTTTTAAGTGTCGCCTCTACTGACAGAACGGCTCTGGGCCAGAGATCTCTTCTAACTCCCAAACACTTCATCACTCCCTGTTCAGTATGTGTTGGCCAAAGAGTCTCTACAGTGGTCATCGGGTCTTTTAGCCTTAAATCTGTCAATCAGCCGATCACCAGTGATGGCATAGTTACTTTGAAAAAGTAACTTTAATCAGATTACTGATTACTCCTTTAAAACTTAACTTAGTTAGATTACTGACTACTTGATTTGGAAAGTAACTAAGTTACATTAAAAGTAACTTTTTCAGTTACTATCAGCAGCTGCTATCAACAACGCTCCACTACCTGTGAAAATGATTTTGATCTTTGCCAATACTCAATTGTAAGTTATTTTATAATGGTAACATCAACTATGTATCTCCACTTTTAAGGTTGAACTGAAAGGGAGGTTGTTTTATGGAAGCCCATTTCCACCACTCTGTTAAAAAAAAAAAAAATTATCTCAAAATAATGAGATAGTATCTCAAAATAATGAGATACTATCTCGAAATAATGAGATAATTATCTCTAAATAATGAGATAGTCTACACAGGCTCATAACGTTTGGAGACTGGAGGTAGAACCGCCCTTTCAAATTGGGCAAGATAGTACCGGTTTGACTTCACCGTCGGTCGCGCCTGCCGCCTGCAAGCACCCAGCTAAACATAGCCATTTACGAAATAAATACATTCTGAATAAAGTGTAGAGTGTGGGTCCCAATCAGACTCTACACTTTATTCATGCAAAGCCATGGCAGGAATCTATCGTTATGCACCCAATAAGGTGTCTCTTTATTATTATTATTATTATTAAGAAGTTCTTCTTCTGTGACCGTTAATGCGGCTTGTACCGCTGTGCGCCCATCAGGGAGCACCGCTCAGTTTGAACAGGCGCTGAGGGCAGCCCGGGGTCTTAAGTTGCTATGTTTTAAGTTTCTGTATTGCTGGAGAAGAGGAAAAAGGACAGTAAAGAAAAGTAAAAAAAAACATACCTGCTCTAGTTATGACAAGTTATTAGAACTAAACAAGATTCATTCATTCATTCATTCATTTCATGATTTCACTGAGGATGAACAGAACCAAACACAAGACCTGATGATGGTACCTGCAGACTGATTCTTTAATTGGTCCAGTTGTTCCTCAGTAGATCCCAATCTGGTCTCCATGTCTACAGAACAATTTTGCCTTTTGTTAAATATTACATTTTAAAATAGGTTTCATTTTCAATAAAGTAAACATCATACATGTGTTTAATGTCTTCAGATCATTAAGACATTAAACACCACACAGCATCCAGCTGTTTCTCTCTGGTTCTCAGTCTGCTCTCCAACTCGAAACACAAACTGACTGTTACAAAGGATTTCCTTCTGGAACCATTTCTGGTCATACTTTTCAGAAATATGTGAATTTAAAAACTTTATTTACGCTCGGCAAAGTTACCTGATCACACACACAAATACACACCACACAGCATCAATCTTGAGCGGAGAAGTCAGCTAACCTTTGCATTCTGTTAGCTAAGTGTAGCAGAATGAAGCCTGCCCCAGGATTGAGGACACCTGGCACCTGATTGCTTCATAATGGCTCTGAGCATATAAG